>JALIZH010000390.1:0-17417 GCA_030522465.1 Rhipicephalus appendiculatus
TGAGATTCAAGAAGGATCCGTTGGTGGGCTAGTTGGTACATGTCTTGAAATACACTGAGTGTGTGCAGCGCAAAGAAACGGGGACAACAGAAGACACAGCGCCAGTCTACGTCGTTCATGTGTCTTCTGTTGTCCCCGTTTCTTTGCGCTGCACACACTCAGTGTATTTCAATGAGATTCAGAAGCTGCCAGCGCTAACGTGGGCGCAGCCTGCACAGGACCGAGTTGATTGGAGAAACATGGGAGTGGCATATACCGTACAATTAGTGTAGTCATGTTGCGTAGTCATGATGATGATCACACACTTGTGAATCGTGAATGCGAAAGTATCATTTCACGATTCGCACACAGTCGCATAAATATATATATATATATATATATATATATATATATATATATATATATATATATATATATATATATATATATATATATATATATATATATATATATATATATATATATATATATATATATATATATATATAATGTATTTTTACAGTGACAAAAGGTGTGTCAAGAGGCCATTCAGGTTTCTCCTTAGCGAAGTATATGGGGCAGCGCTATAGCACGAATACAAGGACGAGAAAAGACAGGACACGCGCTGACAGGACACAGACAGCGCATGTCCTGTGTTTTCTCGTCCTTGTATTCGTTCTCGCGGTGCCCCATATACTGCACTACGAAACCTAACCAACTAGCCCACCTTTCCGTTATTCGCCTTAGCGTTTTTAGTGAGTGTAAAACGTGCTTAGGCTTTATTTATTTATTTATTTATTTATTTATTTATTTATTTATTTATTTATTTATCTATCTATCTCAAATGCGCTCAAGCACTTGGGCATTCTAGAGGGGAGTACGGTACATGTGTACAACAATAAGAAGAATACCGCTGTTTCAGCGAACACTTTCAAAAACATTTAAAGGTTGGCTGTTAGGTATTGTACAATTCTAGCTCGTCAGCTGGTCTACGAGAAGAGGCTGACATTACTACACAAAAAATTGAAAGGCTTAGTCCACTAACTAACGAAAATTTACTAATTGTGATCCTAACTAATTGAATTATCGCCCACATTTGAATTCGCAATGTTTAGCCGTGGAGTTCTCAAGGCAACCTGGAACGAATTCCTATGATGCCACTAGTTTCGAGATATTACCTAATTCCTGAACATTACAGAGAAAGGCATTGCCATTCGAATTATATTCTTAACAAAACATCCTTTCATGTATTGAGGCCCAACGTTAAGTCTAACACGATGTATTTCTTCGACACTGATCTCCACGCTCCTTAGCCTAAGTGCGCATATCGTATGCCAGCCACCGTGCGTCGCAACATCGCACAAGAGACACGGCTCAACACGGCGTCATACAGACCTCGAACTGCGGATGGGTCTCACCGGTCGATATTGTAAAAAAAAAATACGGCTCGATTGCCTAGTTTTTGCGTAGACTATGGCTTGCTGAACAAGATCACACGTAAGGACATCTATCCCTAGCCACTAATAGACGACGCCGCGACTGCCGGCATGGAGTATAGTTTTTTTTTCTCTCTCTCTCTCTCTATTCGTTGGACCTGCGCTCCGGCTGCTTGCAGCCCCGATGGCTGAACTTGACCACCGCAAACCAGCCTTCGTTAGATCCGATGGCTTATATGAATTTATTGTGACGCGATTCGGGCTGTGCAACGCGCTTGCAAACATTTGAACGCATGATCGGCACATGAGGCGATGCATCCAGAAAACTCCTATGAATTCTTGCTTCGCCTCCAATCTTGCGACATTTTGATGTGCTCGCTCCATATCAGAGAGAGAAGTTTATTATGACAGAAAAGCTGAGAGCACCCAAAATGAAATTCACAAGGACACTAGCGGCGTTGTGTTCGGCGCTGTGCTTGCCCAGCAGGGGCGTAGACAGAAATTTTTTTCGGGGGGGGGGGGTTCAACCATGCTTTATGTATGTTCGTGCGTGCGTTTGTATGTGTGCGTGTATATATACGCAAGCAAAACTCAAAAATTTCGGGGGGGGTTCGAGCTCCCCGGACCCCCCCCCCCCCCTTGGCTACGCCACTGTTGCCCAGCGTAAAGGCGGATTTGACGAGTTAGTTGTTGCTTAAAGGGTTGCCGTTGGTGGCTACTTTGCGCCAAATTGGCTACTTTTGGACCTCGTTGGCGACGAGAATTTCCAGTTGGCGCCATGGCTCTTTTTTAAACTTGTGGTTTTACTTATTCAAAATGGTTTTATTTATTCATCAATAGTAAAAACTCTGTTGATAATACCGCTTCTGTTCCATTTAGCTAGAAATTCGGCGATAATATCAAATGACATGGCTGCTTTGGCTACTTTTGGCGTGAGTTCTGGCGCCTTTTGATGTCCACCCAACGGCAACCCTGGTTGCTTATGCCAGCCATGCACTTACCAAAGCACGCACGAGCATGCATAAATTACGGTTGAACCCCGTACTTTACGAACCCAGTAAAGCCTCGTACTAGATCTACGGCGTCAAACCACTTGAGCTTTCTTCTATTCTGGTAATCAACAATGTCGAGGCATGAGATTGCGCCATAGACCTAGGTGATTCCACGAGAGATCGAACATGCATGTCCGGTCGACATCTGAGAGCCGCGATGAGGTAGACCAAGCATTTCTTGAGGAAGATGAAGCGATTAATATGTTGAACAGGTACGTCCACCTTTTTTTCTTATGTTTGTGGGCGAGGTTGCAGGCTGCAAGCTGTGCACGCGTAGCCCTTTAGAGAGCGGGATCAGCCCAACACCGCACATGCTAGAGACAAATAAAATCTGAGAATACATTTTTGCTGAAGACAGGCTACCAGAGTTAAATTTCGCTGCAGCAAAATAATTAGTACTGTAGATTTACGCACAAAACAAGCTAATAACAACCATCACAGGCACTGAAGTGAGAACACACAGCAAAGGTCACTTTGGCCCTTTATGTCTCTTTAACAAAGAAAATGAGGATATTTGATGTTGAAACCGTGCATTGAATGAAATAAGCACTCTTCGGTAAATTGACACCGAGTTTTTTTTATTTTGTTTTTTGAAAATGGGCTTTTTTTGAAAAACCTTGCTTTTAAACTATTTCTTTCTTTTTTTACGCTGCTTGTGGGTAAGCGATCTCTCGCAGAACTATTTCAAATGCTTTTTTTTCTGTGCGTGATACAGTTTTGAAGTGTCTGTGTAAAATAGCAAACCGGCGAAGACGCATCAAACTTAGCAAACATTTTCGATTTCGGCGTGTTTGCGATTTTTTTTACATTTTTTCCCCTTGGAGGACAACATCAAAAAAGCATGGATGTAATTCACAGTGTTCCCTATTTAAATCCACATAAAAAAATTTTCGACGCAACGTTTATAGTTCGCATTTAATTCGGCTGCGAAATCCAAAAATATTGCGGTGAGCAAAACCAAGACGCCCGCGCCACCACCTTCAAATATTTTTTTCGCGCACTCGGAGCGTTTTTCGGAAATAAAATTTTCGGTTCCCTGCACTTTGAATGTGCCTGCACATCATATAAAAATCCCAGACAAAAGAAAAATATCGACCGGACATGCATGTCCGATCTTCCGTGGAATCACACACCTGCTAAAGCCTTACTATTTCTGTGCCGTGGTATTCTGCCCGTAATTCGCCAGGACGACTTTGTTTCGGAACGGAAGTAAATGGAGAGTTTTAGAACACCGTACGCAAAGCTTGCGGGCGTTGCGGTTGTAGCGTTAGCGTTCGTCACTTAACGGGAGCTCGCAAGAGGTTAGCGTACGACGCATGCGCAACGCAAACGCATAGCTTTGCGTACGCTATTCTAAAACTCTCTAAAAGCGCCAATGCTTGCAGAAGCAGAGAACGCTGCTAATGTAGAAAGAAAATAAGACAATTCGGCAGCGCAAGCGTTGCGCTGGCTCTGCCATTGCTGGCCAGTCTCTAATAGTACAGTGCTTATTTCAAACGCTTCATTATACTATCAATAGCTTCCCTCATGCTTTCCTTGGAATCAATGTGTTGCCTTATTGAGGCTGGAGTGAACTAAAATAGGCCCCTGGTTCCCCTTCATTTGTTGTTTAAATAATGGGTTGCGTAATAAGAACTAATAAAACATGAGATGTTTACTTTCTCCATTTTCAGAAGCGAAACCGGCACTGCAGCAAGATTCTGGGTGCAACGCTTTAGCGAAACAACAAGCAGCGAAATCTTGAGCAATGACGCACTAGTAATAATAATTGCTGGATCTTTACGTGCCAAAACTACGATATGTTTATGAGGCACGCAGTAGAGGAGGTCTGGACTGGAAAAACGATGTCCTACAGCACGCGCTTAGCGCTTAGCGGGCGTCTCCCATTCCCTGTCGCGGCAGAAGAGTGTGCCGGAAATTTCGACCACCTGGGGTTCTTTAACGTGAATTTACATCTACGTACAGCATCGAAATCCAAGTACTAGTGGATTTTCGCCTCGTTCGAAAATGCTAGAGCCGCGGCCACGATCAAACCGGTAACCTTCGGGTCGGCAGCCGAGCACCGTAACCACTGAGAGCAATTCTGTAAAAAAAAAAAAAAAGAAAGAAAGAAAAAAAAACGAAAAAAATTTCTGCGATTCGAACCCATGCCGCATTCACCGCACGTGAGTCGCCAGAACAGGCGCTCAAGCATCAATATGTGATGTATATGAGGAAATGGACTTTCAGCCAGAATGGTATAATGTGTTGGTGAGGTGTTTATCCTTACCGCCATTCTAGAGTATTTTTTGAAAAAGGCCGTTATTTCATGTATTCGTTCTAGAGATGGTAAATTCATCAGTGTTGTGTGCTCGTCATTGTGTCGCGATAGAGGATATTAGTTGTCTGTGTGTATTGAATTACTGCCATGTTTAAGTTCAATAAATACCATGGTAGGCCACAACGCACACCGGTCGCGGGGCGGTAAAATGGGTCTTATCAAGATACAATGGTCGAAGACGTGAGTCGAAGACGCGACTGTGTTGTAGAAAACTTCATTTTGGAACGTGTTTTTCTTCACACTGAAACATGACTGCAGCCTCAAATGAAAGCTTCGTCTCCCTACTACTTAGATCTCCGAGCAATTTGCAGGATTCCGTCTAGTCTTTTCAGACGGCCCGTTTTTGTCCCGAAAAACGAGGCGTGATTTCGGCCGCTTCCATAGGACCCCATTGTTTAAACTTTAGTCGTCGTGGGAACAGAATGTGAAGCCCCGATGTTAACGATGCTGCATTTGTTAAGTGCGGTACAGCTTCTAGAAGGTGCCCCTTTAAGAAGTTTTGGAAATTGCGCCTCTACGATTTTTTATCGTCGAAAAATGACCCTGTCCCATTGAAAACGTGAGAGCTTCCAGCAGTGGCCGCTAGGAGCGCTGATCATCCAATGTCCCCGAAAGCTGGATCTGGTTAAGGGCTATGGCAGTACATGGGGAATAAGTTTGGAAATTCTCGCGGTCTGCTACGCATTTTGCCTGGCATGCGTGACTTCTTCCTTAATGTTACTGTTTACGAACTGCGATACGGCGGAAAAACAGCAGCAGCGCACGAAGGAGAATGGCTGGATCTGTCGATTGCTTTACGCCAACGAATTGTAGACTGCAGACTCGATATTACTTTTCCGGCTGCCCCTCGGTTCCTTCAGCATGGTAAGAATACCAGTTAACTTGCGTGAAAAGTGAATCCACAGCGAACTGGCTACAGCATGTACTTCATGAACGTGCCCGCGGGATCAGTTGCTTCACGTGGCGTACACTAATCCAGTGTTCCCGCTGGTTTCTGAAGCACACTCACGGCGGAAAACTGAAAAACTTTGCTCCAGGTACGTAGTTCTTATAGTTATCGCCACAGTTTACGACACAGCAATCCATACGCGACATTGCGAAGCACCGCTAACAACCTGACACGGCTGCGCTCATGGGTCGGCTGCTGCACGGAGCACGGCAATTCCTTTCGTTCACTCCCGCACCGGGCGCCACCGGCTCAGTGCATGTGTCGTATACTTGCAAGTGTCTTATTATCTCGATTCGATATTTCAAACTCTGGGCAAGGAAAAGAATTGCGCGAAACTTGAACGGGACATCACAAATAAGACACGCGAACAGATCGAGCGCAAACTACCAATAGTTTTATTGACCGCACTCACAGCCCCAAGAGAGTGCTAGCGACTCCCTTTGCGGGAGTAAACGCTTGTCCCATATTTCACTCTCTTTTCAGGAGTGCTGAGAACTCTCTGTTGCACAGAGTAGGCACACTCTCCCGACAGAGTTCTGGTACTCTGGCTGAGCGAGAGTGAACAAGCTCTCTCGCCAGAGTAAAGTCACGCTTCTGAAATGGAGTGCATACACTCTCTGCGGGAGTTACGCTACTCTCTCACAGAATTTTATAATCTGGTCTGGCTAGAGTGCATAAACTCCCTCCAAGAGTAGAATCACTCTTTCTGCTAGGACTAATGTAAAAAAAAAATAATTGTCGAGCATTTTTTACAATCTAACAGTGAACAGGCTGACATTTTTTAAGCTTACGTCACATATACGGGAAAGGCATCGGAACACACATTACAATCGTACACAACACAGCAACACTGAACATATACCGCTCGCGCTACGGACAACCATATACGTTCAGCAACCGGTATATATACCCATGATGTCTGGCCCCCCTTCTAGTGCCGGTGGCGCAACATCTCTACTGTGCGTATTGAAAGACAAACATACGCCGAGCCCGTGTAAGTATCTGGTAATCGTTAGGATTACTGTAGGCGCGTCTGCCTTTTACTATAAAACTACATAACAATTAATCAACGCAATTTTCGTTAAATTTCAATTATCAGCTGGCATTCTGTCATATCGGCTCAGTGTAGTTCAGCCGCTAATGCCTAAGTCTGGGAGCAGTAGCTACGCGCTTACAAATATAGTTGGGACAATCTTTCAGTAGAGCTGGCCGAGGAATGATCTACGAACGTTACGATCCGGCGTCCGATCCGACTTGCGGTGCTGCGGCATGTACTACAAGTACGCCAGAAAAACAACGCCGGTCGGCAAAACTACAACCCAAGCGCATCTCTGGCAATCCTTACAGTTTTGCTTACCTCGGCTACACTTTAATGGGATAGTAAGAGGCTTGAGAAATGCGCAAACCTCAACCTTCGCGAGCCACTTGCGCCGAGATCGGGCCAACCAAATACGACCCGTACGAGTACGACTCCCAGCGAAGGTAGGCCTAGCGTACCGGCCGAGTCCGTGTACGTGTCATCGGCGCTTCTGGGCTTAATCATACGCGATTCCGATGAGTAATAATGACTGTACAGTAGAGCTTTGGCATCGGTTAACCTGACTGAACCATTGTTTCTTGTGTACGGTGTCCGTAAAGGAGCGATGAGCGTCGATGCGACGCGCTTTCAGCAAGTGCACACAGGCCGCCGCAGATGGCCACCGGGCGCGCTCCCCGGCACTTCGCTAACTCATACTTGAAAACACAGGCTTGTCACAGTCACTTGGTACGCCTTATTGAAGTAACATGAAGGCATACTTTCCTGCGCATTCAATTTGATTTTTAGCGATCGGTTAGGTAGTTGCAGCTATCGGTATAGCAATGCAAATCTGCACACTGACACAGCTGCTGCACTAGCATATCGTCGCTTGCACAAGAAAATACAGATTATTCAATCAAATACGCGCGTACTTATCGAACGACATTACAGTCGACATAAAGCTTCTGTGCACGTCAACCAACGGAAAGAGCGAGAAACGGCTCTTGTACTCGGCAGTAACAGCTGATAATCCGCCCCAGATCCTTGTAATTTTTGTATATTTTGTTTTCCATATGTTATGAATTCTGAACGAAAGTTGGCGCTGTTGGCCACAGCCGCATGTCATGTGTGGCTGGCAGCAGTTTTAATCTCATGAAGACGCAAGGTTTGGTTGGGAAAGACAATCGCGTCTGTGTTCAGAATTCGACCCGTGAAGCGAAACGGCTTGTTTTGTTTTCATCAGTTTGTTTACGGTGTAGTCAGCGCTGTGAGACGTTGCGTGGTGGTAGAGCTAGTACTCGCCTGGTAATCGGGAGGTGGCGAGGTCGAATTCTGCTGGTGAAGTCTTTTTTTTTTTTTTTTTGTAAGACAGTTTTTTTTTTTTTTTTTACGAATCTCTCGAGTGTCTAAGTTACTCCAATTACCCTGTGCCATAAACTAATTTTTGGCGACGAGTTAGAAGTTGGCGCTGTTCCTTGCTTCGAAGGTGCCGCTGTTGGCGTTTTCGGAATGAAACGTTCACAATCACAAAACCATACTTTTGTCATCACTGAAAGTTATTCTACTAACTTGACGCAATAAACTTGCATCTGTGGCGTCTACGCTCAAAGGCGTATGGTTACGAGACAGTTATATTGCTTTGAGGCGTCGCGGTGGTCACATGCAGGCGCTACATTGTATACTTCGTCCGCTAAGGACGGAGTGCCAGACCCCATTCACGCCGCATCGGCACGAGAGTTGCATAGATTGGGAACTCCTTCTGAGTAGCAGAGCGTTCGCAGCCTCTTTTACTCTTCCTTCAAGGAAAGAGTACGTTCGGCGGCTAACTCTGCGCTACTCCCCCACGGAGTTAAAGAATTCTGGCGAGAGTAATGCAGTTGCCCTGCTCTTGAAGTACTCCCTCTACTTCTGTGAGTGCGGAGAGCCTTAAATACGCAATCCGAACCGAACTGCTCGGATGCGCACACGCCAAGTGCTAACTCAACTTGTCCATCAGACAGGGCATTTCTGCACCGTAAGGCGATATCGAGGCCTCACTCACACAGCAATCCCTTTTCGTTTCGATGAAAAAAGCCTCCAGGATTTCCCAAGCAAACGTGTTTTTGCTACGTCCCAGTATTTTAGTCTGCTGAAATCATGCCTCACATCCACAGGCTGCACAGTGTCGGGGCAAATTAGCCATTTCATTATTTTTATCAGACAGCTGGTGTTACGTGCGCGGTCGTTTACGCAGTCGCCTGTCTGCCCACATAAGATTTGCCGCAGGAAAGCGGGATCTCGTAAACCACTCCCACATCGCATTACACCGGGTGACACACAGCCTGAAGAAGGTTGCCAACCGCCACGGAGTCAGCATGGTGTTTTCTGCACCTAAAGAGCTCTTGTTGTTGTGCTCCCGAACTTCGTGCGGCGAGAAGGGCAATTGAAGCATGTAAGCCAGTGGTGCAATGCGATCTGGGAGTGGTTTACGAGATTCCCCTGTTTAGGATGTCCTAACAAATAACATCTTACCACCGGTACGATGGCGGGTTCTTGGATTCACTTTTGAGGCATATCCTCCAGTCCTGCAATTTTCTAAATCCTCAATGAATTGCCTAAGATGACTGGAAGGCCAAATAAGTTTACATTTCTATATACACTTTATATCACTCAATTTACATTATATGGGGCAACGCTAGGGTAACGTACGGTTACTCGCCGATACGATACCCAGAGCTTCGCCCACCCGTCATGATTCACTTCGTGGAGAGGCGTGGATTTTTTTTAGGAGCAAAGCTCCTTAGGCCGGCAACCCGCCGTCGACGTTGAAACTCCCTGGCACGGTGCCAGGTGTGGCGTCTCCCCCTCACGCGGGAGGAAAAATGAGCTTTATCAGCGCTGGAACGCGGATGGCGTCTGCACGATGCGCAAAGCGCGAGAATACGAACGCGTGCGAAACGGAGGCAGATTAGTCTCCCTCTCACTCTTTCTTCGACTCTGCCCTCTCCCGTCAGCAGTGATGTTCCGTGCAGGGAATTTTCCCTTTTTGAGGGAATTTTCGACAGTCATTTTGGACGAAAGGGAAAAAGGGAATCTTCGTGTATTGCAGGGAATTTTGAGGGGCGGCGAAATTTTTTTTTATAACGATCAAAAGACTGTGGGCATGAGGTTTTCGCATGTTGCAATCGTTTCTGGTGCATGTAGCGCTCCAAATTACAGCCTCTAAGATCGTACTTAAAGACCATAGTCTTTAAAAACCCAGTCAATATATATTCTAGTCACTTCACATTTATTTATTTTTTTTCTTTACGGTAGTTTGCTGAACCGTTCCTAACAACAAAAGCTTGTTTTATTTCACAGTATTTAGTCACCATTATTGAAAAGTTGACGTGCTTTTTGTACAAAATGTGGTGCATATAGATACAGAGCGTCTGCTAGGCCCATTAATGTACGCCACGTCACTCAGTAACAAAAAAAAAAACAACAACAATAATACACTTTTCTTCTTATGCAGTGGCCGTGTGCATGAGCATGTAAAGCATTCCTTCCGCCTCGCATACCGCTTAAAGCGAGCTCTAAGGTAGCTCCTTCGTAGTATTAAAAGCCGATCTCAGAGGCGATGCTTTGAGTTGGGCAGGAAAGAAGAGAAAGCGATGGGAAGAGCTTGACGTCGAACACTATATATATATATATATTAAAATGGGGGGTTTCGTACGTCGAGCAGGTTTATTTGTTGCTCTGCGCAAGGACCTTTCCGAGGCAGTTCTAACTGCTGGCGAGCGCGAGCACGAGCAGCAACCACAGCCGCCGATCGTCGTCCTCCTCTTTCTAGCAGCGTAGCGTCTGCCAGTCGTATTCAGTACAATTTACTCCCCGCGGAATAAGGAGCCATCCTGGCGACCTAGGGTCCAGAAAACACCGGAGGATCGTAGCACTGCTTTAGTCGGGACACGTGGACAATTTCCCGGCCACGACGGCGATGGTCAGAAGATGGTTCCAGTGGCTCGATGAGGCAGTTCACGGGCGATGTTTGCTGAACTACGCGGTATGGACCGTGGTACTTGGGGATGAGCTTCGTGGAAAGGCCAGGTGCAGTAGATGGAACACGCAGCCAGACGAGAGAGCCAGGATCATACGAAGTAGTGTCAGTGGATGCGTCGTGGTGGTACTTCTGGCGCCCCTGGTCTTGGGTGGTGAACGAGCGTGCAAGTTGGCGGCATTCTTCAGCATATGTTGCTGCCTGGGACAGAGTCGTGGACTCTGAGGCGTCGGGTCGGTACAAAAGAATAGTGTCCATAAGACACTATTCCCGTCCGTACAGGCTCCCGTCCGTACAGGAGAAAAAAAGGGGAGAATCCAGTAGTGCTTTGAATGGCGGTATTATAGGCGAACGTGACAAGCGGTAGTACGCGGTCCCAATTGGAGTGGTCTGACGAGATATACATGGACAGCATGTCCCCGAGAGTGCGGTTAAAGCGTTCCGTCATCCCATTGGTTTGAGGGTGATAGGCGCTTGTGGTGCGGTGCACGACGCGGCATTCACGCAGCAAGGATGTGATGACGTCCGAGAGAAACACACGACCGCGGTCACTCAGCAACTCTCGAGGGGCTCCATGACGAAGTACCAAATTGTGGAGAATAAAAGCGGCAACGTCTTTTGCTGTAGACGAAGGAAGAGGTGAAGTTTCGGCGTACCGTGTGAGGTGGTCGACGGCAACTATTATCCAACGGTTACCGTCTGCAGTGCTCGGAAGGGGACCGTAGATGTCGAGGCCGACGCGGTCGAACGGCCGCGCGGGGCATGGCAAAGGTAACAAGGTGCCGGCGGCGTGTTGCGGGGGGAGTCTTGCGTCTTTGGCATGTGGAACATGCACGCACGTACTGTCGAATGAAGCGGTACATGTCACGCCAGTAATATCGAAGACTTATGCGTGAATAAGTCTTGAGGAAACCTGCGTGGCCGCATTGTGGGTCGTCGTGGAACGTAGAACATATTTCGGACCGGAGGTGTCGCGGAATGGCGAGTAACCACTTACGGCCGCCGGGTGTGTAATTTCGGCGGTACAGTACATCTTCACGAATGGCGAAGTGCTCGGCTTGCCGACGCAATGTCCGAGAAGATGGAGAATGGGTCCGACCAGACAGAATGTCGAGAACGGAAGCAAGCCACGGGTCCTTGCGTTGCTCAGATGGCATGTCGGAGATGGTGAGGGCGGTGGTGTCGTAGGAAGTAAGTGCGAAGCAGGCAGATTCAGGAGACAGGGGCGAACGGGAGAGGGCGTCTGCGTCTGCGTGTTTGCGGCCAGAGCGATACACCACGCGGATATCGTATTCTTGGAGGCGTAACGCCCATCGGGCGAGACGACCACTTGGATCTTTGAGTGACGACAACCAGCAGAGGGCATGATGGTCAGTCACGACGTCAAAAGGGCGCCCGTACAAGTAAGGCCGAAATTTCTCTATCGCCCAAACAATGGCAAGGCATTCCTTTTCCGTCACAGAATAGTTGCTTTCCGCTTTGCTAAGTGTTCGGCTAGCGTAGGCAACGACGTACTCCTGGAAACCGTCTTTCCGTTGGGCAAGAATAGCACCTAGCCCGACACCGCTAGCGTCTGTGTGGATCTCAGTGGGTGCAGACGGATCGAAGTGTCGCAGAATAGGAGGCAACGTGAGGATGCGGCGCAGTTCGTTGAATGCCTCATCACAAGCGGGAGACCATGCCGAAAGATCTCTGGAGCCAGCGAGGAGCTTGGTCAAAGGAGCGATGATGGTAGCGAAATTGCGGACAAAGCGCCGGAAATAAGAAGAAAGGCCGATGAAGCTTCGGAGCTGTTTCATGGTAGTCGGTTTGGGGTATTCCGACACGGCTGTTAGTTTGGTAGGGTCAGGGAGAATGCCGTCCTTCGAAACCACGTGCCCTAGGATCGTAAGCTTTCGAGCGGCGAAGTGGCACTTTTTCAGGTTCAGTTGCAGTCCCGCGCCGGAGAGGCAAGTAAGAACTTGCTCGAGGCGGGTTAAATGGGACGCAAAATCAGTGGAAAAGACGACAATGTCGTCTAAATAACATAGGCAGATATTCCACTTCAGGCCTCGAAGAATCTTGTCCATCATCCGCTCAAAAGTAGCGGGCGCATTGCAGAGGCCGAAGGGCATGACTGTGAATTCGTAGAGGCCGTCGGGCGTGACAAAAGCAGTTTTTTCGCGATCGGCCTCCGCCATAGGTACCTGCCAGTATCCAGAGCGTAGGTCTAAGGAAGAGAAGAATTCTGCTCCCTGTAGGCAGTCCAAGGCATCGTCGATTCGGGGCAGGGGATAGACATCCTTGCGCGTGATTCGGTTGAGACGGCGGTAATCCACGCAGAACCTGATAGATTCGTCCTTTTTCTTCACCAGCACGACTGGTGAGGCCCAAGGACTGCTAGACGGCTGGATTATTCCACGTTTCAGCATATCATCTACTTGTTCATCGATGACCCGACGTTCGGTAGTGGACACACGGTAAGGACGCTGTCGCAATGGTGCTTGTTGACCGGTATCAATACGGTGAACAACTGCCGACGTTCGACCTAAGGAAGGTTGGTCGTGGTCGAAGGAGGCTCGAAAACGCTGGAGGAGGTTGACAATCTGTTTCTGCTGCCGAGGCGTGAGCTGGGAATCGACGGCTTTGCAGAATATGTCCTTAGGGGCATCGGAGTCGGTTGCAAGAGTGACGGCACAAGTTGGTAGCGAGGCCCCGTCTCCAAGCGTTGTTTCTTCGAAAACACAATCCAAAGGCTCGAAGCTCCCCACACACTCGCCGCGTAGTAGCAGAGATGGGCAGGCAGAGATGTTGCACGCGTAAAGTGCCGCAGAACCATTGCAAAAGTTGATGACGGCAAATGGAAGCACGAAGGTTTGGTGACGCGCATTACCTATAGAGGGTTGAAACAGTACAGTTGAGTCAGTGGCAGCAGGCGCGAACACAGGTACTAGAACGGCCGTCATAGGTGCGATGTGGACGTCAGCAGCGGCAAACACTTTAGGGGGGACTGCGGTCGTCGAGATCAGGGCATGGAGTCGACAATGTGAGTTCAGCACGAGCGCAGTCTACGAGGGCCTGATGGGTCGAAAGGAAATCGCATCCTAGAATGACGTCGTAGGATGATCGCGGAAGAACGACGAACTTGACGGCATACCGAACATTTTGAATTACAATACGAGCTGTACACTGAGCAGAAGGCGTGATGTAATGCAATGTCGCCGTACGCAGGGCAAGGTTGGTAAGCGGCGTGGTCACTTTTCTCAAATGGCGGCACAGTTTCTCACTGATTACAGAAACTACGGCTCCTGTGTCGACAAGTGCACGTACGGCGATACCTTCTACTACTATGTCAATTTCGTTGGGCGGATAAAAAGGAGGTCTTGAAGAGTTCGACGACAACGCAGTTCTTGCCTCCGGAACTGCTGCTATCAGTTTTCCTCTGGTGCGGGGCTAGGTCGGCGAAGCATCGGGGAGATGGATCGGCGACGGGGCGAAGACGAACGGCGGGAGTCGAAAGGGCGTCGTGGGGAAAACGAGTCGGCGACAGCAGAAGTAGGTCGTTGAGAATGCTGGGCAGCCTGATAATTGGAGGAAGCCACACCGTCCTGGGACTGGAAGCTGCGACGTCGACAGTAGCGGGCTATATGCCCCACAAACCCACACGCGAAGCATATTGGCCTACTGTCAAAGGTGCGCCACGGGCTCACGACAGGAGGTCCGGAGGGCGACGTAGGATGGGGTACCGCGCGTGGGGGCGGCGGCGTCGTGTAGAAGGACCCGGTGGCCCGGTAGGCGCCAGAAACAGATGGGGCTTGTGGTCTGGCAGCGACGGCCGCGTAAGTCAGTGGTGTAGCGACAGGTGGCGATGGTGGCAGCGCCTGCGCGACTTGCGTCTCAATGACATGACGAAGACCTGGGTCGACGGATGTCACTGGTTCAGGTGTTTGGGCGACAAGGGAAAGTTGACGCGCTACTTCCTCGCGGATGAACTGCTTGATCTGTGGCAGTAAAACGATGTGATCAGCAGCGACGTCGTTGACGAGTGCGGAAACCTCAGCTGTATCTTCGGCAGCACGGCGCGTAGAAACACGCTGCCTTCGCAACTCGTCGTACGACTGACAGAGTTGTACCACGTCGGCTACAGTCTGAGGATTCCTCGCGACAAGCATTTGAAACGTGTCGTCGTCGACTCCTTTCATGACGTGCTTTCTTTTGTCCATTTCGGCGAGCGAGGGGTCGACGCGCTTGCAAAGGGACAAGACATCTTCGATATAACTCGTAAACGTCTCGTCCCTGCGCTGGACTCGACTACGCAAGCGCTGTTCCGCACGAAGCCGGCGCACGGCGGGACGACCGAAAACCTGGGTGATGGTTGCCTTAAAGCTCGACCAGGTGGTGATTTCAGCTTCATGGTTCTTATACCAGAGGCTGGCCACGTCAGCGATGTAAAAGCGCACGTTCGTGAGCTTGTCGCAGTCGTCCCATGTGTTCGAAGCGCTTACGATTTCGTAGTCGACGAGCCAATCCTCGACGTCGTGATCATCGTTGCCGCGAAACACGGGTGGGTCGCGTTGCCGAGGCACGCCAGTACAGAAGACTGTCGTTGTTGCGACAGCTTGCGAAGGACCAGGAGCAGTCATGTTGAAAGGTGACGGTAGCGTCCGATTGCGAAGTTCCAGGATGAAGGGAATTCCGGCTCCTCCACCACTTAAAATGGGGGTTTCGTACGTCGAGCAGGTTTATTTGTTGCTCTGCGCAAGGACCTTTTCGAGGCAGTTCTAACTGCTGGCGAGCGCGAGCACGAGCAACAACCACAGCCGCCGATCGTCGTCCTCCTCTTTCTAGCAGCGTAGCGTCTGCCAGTCGTATTCAGTACAATATATACATATATATATATATATATATATATATATATATATATATATATATATATATATATATATATATATATATATATAGTGTGATGACGAAGAGCGGCAACGGGCTCGGGCGGTGGCTGGAAGAAGAGAAGGATGATGTCAGAATAAGAACAGCCGGCCTACTGAACAGGCGTTGTCTCTTGTTCCTCTGTCTAGTTCATGACAATGGCGCAGTCGCGAAACACAGAGCCATCAGAAGACGTCGACGAGCCTCCTTCTATCATCCTTCGAAGCGGACGAGTGCTTTCGGACTCGCAGTCACAACCTTCCGCGGACGGCGTCCAGGCCTCCACGGCGGCTCAACCACAAGGCTGCGACTCTGAAATGACCCGGTTCTTGGACGTGTTGACTCAACACATCGTCAACCGTGCGAGCAGTTCCACTTCCGGGTATGGATGCGCGAAATACTCTTGGCCAGAGTCTACCAAGAAATCCGTCGCGGAAGGGCGCCTCCGAGGAGCTGCAGAATCCTGGCATCGTTTCCAGGGAAGCAAGTATGCCTCATGGACAACTTGGAGCGCGGCCCTCACGTCCACATTTGCACCACTTCCGGGCGCCTATGACGCTCGCTTCATGGAGATGCGGTCGCGCAGGCAAGCTCGAACGGAAGACATTGCCGCATATATCTGCGACAAATTACGCCTCCTGCAAGCTTGCGACATGGCCTGGCCCTCTCCAGCAGCCAGACAGTATGTCGTCGATGGGATTTACGATCCGACGCACGCGGCCATACTGTCCGTGCAGACAGCCCAACAGGACATCCAGGCTTTCCTCCGACAGGCAGCAGAGTTGCAAGAAACTGCTAGACGCCGCCTTCCTGCAGTCTCGCCACAGGAAACCGCGACCACGCGACGCGGATGCTTTTCGTGCGGGCGCTACGGGCATGGCTACAAGGACTGTCCACAAGCGCCGCGTCAAGCCATTCAGTTCCAGACGCGACCACTTCCAACAGTTCGGGTCCGCGTTGAGGGCATCGGGGAACTCACGGCGCTAGTGGATACTGGAGCCCAGCGAACAGCACTGCTTCGACGGCACGCCCCAGTCACCCTCCAGCCTTGGACCGAGCCGCCTCTACGCGGCCTCGGGGGCAGCGTGTTCCCTGTGGGCGCTGTGGACCTGCAGCTACACACCTAGGCCGGGAGCAAGTTACTTGCCGCCGTTCCCGTCTTCGAGGATTTACCTGCCGACCTGGTTCTCGGAGCGGACTACATCCTCTCTGGTCAAGTGCAATTCACCATAGATGGCGATGGCGTCAACCTCCGCAGCTTGACCCCGAGTGGTTCTTCGGACCAAAGCTCCCAAGGTGAGCCAGCAACGCTGCACACAATTTCAGCCGTACTCGAAAGGCACAAAGCACTCTTTGCCGATAGTCCGGCGCAGCTTCCCGGCACTAGCATACTTAAACATCATATACCAACTGACAATCATCCGCCGGTGTCGGTGCCGTTACGGCGATATGCGGAAAGAGAGCGGGCCGTGATAGCCGAACAAGTAGAAGAAATGCTAGCCGCTAAGGTAATCCGTCCATCTTGTAGTCCATGGGCTGCACCTGTCGTTTTAGTCCGCAAAAAGAATGGCAGTCTGCGATTTTGTGTGGACTACAGGGAGCTGAATAAACACACCATACGGGACTCATACCCGCTACCGCGTATTGACGACGCTATTGACACCATACGAAATTCCAGATTCTTTTCATCTCTCGATTTGAAAGCGGGGTATTGGCAAATCAACGTCGCCGAAGAGG
>JALIZH010000394.1:0-33314 GCA_030522465.1 Rhipicephalus appendiculatus
AGGGCATCAGCACGAGACACGTGCGAACCGCGCCATACAATCCAAGCAGCAACGGCTTGGCCAAGCGGTTCGTCCAGACACTGAAGTCAGCGCTCTGAAAAGCAAGCCATGGCACCTCACCGTCCGAACTACCGGATTTTCTGCTAGCCTATCGCAACACGCCACACGCTACAACAGGAGAAGCGCCTGCCATGCTGCTCGCACGTCGGCGGTTCCAGCAGTCCCGGCACCGAGGCAGCCGCTCCGAGGCAGTGTTCAGCGAAGGTGATGAAGTACGAGTGCGTAATTTTCGTGCGGGACCAAAGTGGCTGCAAGCAACAGTGCTAGCGCGCACGGGACCAGTGTCGTACAGATTTGTGTCGTGACGCCGCGTGGAGTGTACGAGTGGGTGCGACAGCGTAACCATATTGTACAGTGGTCAACTCTCATATCTATAACGACGGAGCGTCGTGCTCCGAACTGCACGAGCGACATCTACAGTTGAAAACGGGGCACCTCTGAGCATGCGCAGCCCCACTAATGCGCCTACCTTGCATTTTAGATCGTTGGTTATCACCGCGAATGCAACAACTGCTTTGGCCGTTGGAAGCGCTGTGAACAGTTTATCACAAAAAACAAAAAAAGAAAAAAAAAAGAAAAAAAAAGGAAACGAAGCGAAGCGAACCGTTGTCAGCGCGCGATGAAAGCGCGATATCCATTGTCCGGCGCATTGTCGGTATGATATGATACTGCGAACCGAGAATAAGTGCGCAGTATAAAACACGCCGATCCGGTGATTGCACTCTCTCTTTTTTTAGGCGCTAGACGGTTGACAGCGCTTCTGACGGCGAAATCAGTTGTCGCGGCCACGGCGATAACAAGGACGGAAATTACATGGCGAGCGCATCAGTGACACTGCGCATGCTCTGATGTGGCCCGTTTCAAGCTGTAGATGTCGCTCATGCAGTTCCGAGCACGACGCTCCGGCGTTATAGACATGAGAGTTGACCACTGTACGAGACAGCTCAGCCCTAACTGTTTCCCAACATGGACACGCGCAATGGGACAACACAGCTACAGCCGGCATCAGAATCCAATGTGCCAGCAAGTGACGATTAAACAGTGCTAGTATCGGCACAAGTTAACGGCACAAGCAACGGTGATGGTTGTCGATACCCGAAGAGACTACGACGACAGCCTGATTGTTACGGGTTCTGAGTGCGTGCATATGGTGCAGTGTGTGATTAAGTGCGGGGGGGGGATGTGGTATATCAGTGACGAAGTGTGATAACGCCACGTACTGTTTCGCGCGTACTGTGCTTATTAGTTATCTCGCTCGCCACCCGAAGCGTTCATAAGCCGCTGCGACGCCCTAGTTGCGAGCCACTCTGTAATTTGACCTTTAGTTGTACAGATGGAATCACACTTGTCTAGAGCACCCCGCCAGCCGCTTCAGCTACCGTTTTCTGCAGAAATATGCGACGATTGAAGCCTTAATGTTACCTATCATACTGCATGCTATGTCCTTGTGCTATAATTCAAGCATAAACGGAAGCTTGTAGCTAAGGTGAGATAGCCGCTGCGGACAGCAACAGCGTCCGCAGCTACGCGCTCCGCCGCTCTAGACAAGCGTGATTGCGTCTGTACACCGGCAGCCAGGCTGCTGTCCGGTTACTTTGGTATGCAATAAAAGCATGCTGTTTGACCGGCTGGATTCCTTCAACGAGGCGTGCATGACCCACAACAGTGATCGACGGCTGTCATAATCCAGCGATGACATGCTGGCGTTACAGGAAGTGGTCCGACTAGGTCTATGCCGACAATAGTAAATGGTGTCTCGGGACATAAGATGTAGCAGGCCAGTAGGGGGGTGAAGTTGGTCATTTCCGGCGTTGACAAGGTGTGCAAGAAGCGACATACTTGGCCACAAAGGTAGAAAGGACAGGCCAGAAGAAACGACTCTTAACGCGGGTGTACGTCTTGTGAAAACCCAAGTGGCCTGCAGATGGGTCGGCATGCAGTGCTTCGAGAACTTGCGTACGCAGCGAACGGGGAAGTACTGACACCCGCCGATGCCCATCGGTATTGTAACTATAGCGATGCAGCACATTGTTTTCCATCTTGAACTGTCTTAACTGTCGCCGGAGTCGGGCATTAGGTGAAGAATATGTGCGACTTAGGTACCTGATAATGCGGTTACAGTAGGGGTCATCTCGTTGACACAAGGCAAGCTGTGCGCAGCGGTTGGAAGCGAGTGACTCAGTAACAGCCAGGGGGGATAAATTGAGTAAAGATGACGCAGCATGATTACCTGAAGAGTTACGAGGGTGCGTGGTCGGGCATGGAAGTGGCAGAGGGCAACGAGAGAGAGCATCGGCATCATGATGTTTTTTCGCCAGACTTGTACACAACGTCAAAAGCGTACTCTTGCAAACGAATTATCCATCGAGTGAGGCGTCCCGACATATTTTTTAGCGAGGACAGTCAGCATAAAGCGTGATGGTCGGTAACCACAGTGAACTGGCGTCCATAAAGATATGGCCGAAATTTTTGTATAGCCCAAACTACAGCGACACATTCCTGCTCTGTTATGGAGTAGTTTTGCTCCGCGAGTGGCATACGCAACAACTCTCTTTCGTGAAGTGTCGTCGCGTTGCAGGAGGACAGCACCGATTTCATGGCCACTTGTGTCTGTGTGCAGAAAAGTGGGTGCATTCTCGTCGAAGTGACGGAGGACGGGGTCGGATATCAACGCACTTTTAAGGGCTTGGAAGTGAAGGCCGCAATGGCCGCAAAGCCACGGATGAAGCGGCGGTTTTTTTATTTTATGGGCGAGGGAAACGAATCACGGCAGCAATTTTGTCCGGGCCTGGTCGAACGCCATCTTTATTGAAAAGGAGGCCCAACACTTTGATGCTTCTGCTGGCGAAGTGGCACGTCTTTTGTATTGAGTTGAAGTTCAGCTTTCGAAACGCACGTGAGAACTTCGTCCAAACGCTCAAGGTGCTGAGGAAAAAGTGGAAGAAAATATAACAATGTCGTCTAGATAACATAAACAGGTCTTCTACTTGAGGCCACGTAAAACAGTGTCTATCATTCGCTCGAATGTTGCAGGGCGTTGCATAATCCGAAGGGCATTACGTTGAACTCGTAAAGCCCGTCCAGTGTTGCAAAGGCAGTCTTGTCCTTGTCCGCTTCGTGCATAGGTATCTGCCAATACCCAGACCGGATGTCGAGACTGGAGAAATACTCTGCACCTTGGAGAGAGTCAAGGGCATCGTCGATTCGGGGCAGCGGATATACGTCTTTTCTCGTGATCTTATTAAGCGCTCGATAATCGACACAAAACCGTACAGAGCCGTCTTTTTTTCCGGACCAACACCACAGGAGAGGACCAAGAGCTCGACGAAGGTCGGATGATGTCGCGTTTGAGCATGTCGGCAACATTGTCCTCGATGATTTTCCGTTCCGTCGAAGACACACGATATGGGCGGCGGCGTACAATGGAGCTGCCATGGGTTTCAATGCGGTGCACTGCTACAGAAGTGCGGCCCAAAACCTTGGAGTGAACGTCAAACAAAACGCTGTGCTTTTGCAGTAGTTCAAAAAGGTCGCTCTTTTGCTCAGCAGTGAGGTGGGGATGATGGCAGCAGTTAAAGCAGTTGCGGCAGCCTGATGATCAGCTGAGGCAGAGAAAGGTAGCGGCTATGCACGAAGGGAAACCAGCGCAAAAGTTTGGTGTCGGCGAAGCATCTCACAGCAGTGCCCTGGGGCAGCGTCACTGGAGGGGAAGTTGGGTTGAGTGCGGCGACCAACGCTCTACCGTCGTGAAACCGCAGACGGCCAGGTGCGATGGTAAGCCCTGTTGGTATGCAGCGACCGGATGGTGCAATAAACACGTCCCCATTAACGATAATATCAGAAGCCAGCGTGATAATATGCTCGTCTCCCGGCGAAATGCAACAATCAGCGGCTGTGACGAAATGCAAGCTGTGAGCATCGACAGCGGATGAAAACTCAGTGTCTGCCATATGAATTACTCGCTGACGACAAGATATCAAAGCTGATGCCGACGAAAGAAAGTCCCATCCCAAGATGAGCGCGTGAGTGCACGAGGGCAGCAAAAGAAACTGAATATAATAAAGGATTCCATCAATGAAAACTCGCACTGTACAAGTACTGGAGGGCCGAATAAGAACTCCGTCAGCACAGCGAAGGGGAGCGCCATGGTATGGCGTTTTCACTTTTCTCAAGCGGGAAAAAAGTCTGCATTAATAATGGAAAGCGAGGCGCCTGTGTCCACCAGTGCCTCAGTTCGTACACTTTCAGCATACATCAACAATATATTTGACGGGCGGTCCGGAGGAGTTTGAGATAGTCGAGAAGATGCAGCTTCCCCTCCCGAAGCTGCACTATTTAGTTTTGCAGTCGATGGTCAGGAGACGAAGTAGCCGGTCGAAGTGGGGAAGAGGAGCGCCGCATCGGTGAAGGTGAGCGACGACGCGGGAAGCGGGAACTATCGGCTGCACCGAAGTGCTGCGGAGACTGTAACCGACGGGGCTGTTTTGGCATGGGTGACGATATGGTGGTGCAGTGGTGTAATGCTCGTTCCGCTCCAAGTCGTCATAGCCTCGTCTTTCATCTTGCTGACGGCGTCGGCAAAATCTGAAATATGGCAATGGATGCCGCAGTAGAAACAAACCGGTCGAGGACTACGCCAGGTGTTGTAAGGCTGGACCGGTGCTCTTGGTGTGGGTGAGTTGAGCGAGCCGTGTACTGCAGGTGTCTGTAGTGGTGTCTGCTGGGGAGGTGGTGTCATCGCAGCAATCTGAGCGTAAGTTGCCGACAGTTGGATGGGATGCGGCCTCGGGACTTGCGTGCCCGTCATGGAAGCTAGTTCCTCCCGTACGATGTCACGTAGGTTGGCGCCGGGAGCGCTGTACGTAGCTCAAGATGGCACGGCGAGGTGTGTGTACGAAGCTCCTCCCGGATGATAGAGCGGATCAGTGCACATGCCTTTGTGTCCTTGCTTGGCCTCAGATCGGACATGGTAGGTTGCAAGCATGTAGTCTGCAGCTCGTCGAGGAGCTGACACGTAGTGACAACATCAGCGACGGTAGTGGCGTTCTGCACTACAAGTGCATTGAACGCGACATTCCCAATGCCTTTGAGCAGGTCACGCACACGTTCATTATCCGACATTGAGCTGCTGACGCGGTGGTAGAGGGCGAGAACATGTTCCATCTAAGAAGTGTAGGACTCGCCCTCGTGTTGAACACGCTCAGCAAGCTTCTTCTTCGCGATATCGGAGCGCACATATGTGTTGGCAAAAATCTGGCGTAGCTGCAGTGTGAAAGAGGTCCAATTTGGGAGGTATGTCGCATGGTTGAAGAACCATGTCTCGGCGACACCGGTGAAGTTAAATGCTACGCGGGTCAGTTTCGCAGGCTCATCCCAGTGGTTAACGGCACTCACGCGGTCGTACTCCTCAAGGTACTAGTCAACGTCCTCACCTCGAAGACCAGCGAACACTGGCGGATCTTTTTGAGGGGCTGGTGACCATCCAGGAAGGGATGGCCGTCTGGGCGAGCATTGGTGTTGCTGCCGTGCTGGGCTGCTCGTCTTGCGACATGACCGAACACACGTGGTGTAAGCGGCGACCCGAATGGAGCTCCAGGGATGTGTTCGAGGTGAAGATGGAGAAGGTCTTGCGTAAGTGGACCCAGGGACCGGACAGCACAGTCCACCGCTTGTGAGACAACGTTCAGGACCCTCAAGACTCGTCGTTATTGTGTGGAGTATGATCCCCACAGCCCAAACAAGAGGTGATGATGAGTATGTACAGATGTGAAGATGAAGCGCATAAATAAATGCTTACATGTGGAACAATCTCGGCAGAGAAAAAGCGCTTTGCGATAGGTGGCGAGGCACTGGAAGTTGTAAAGGAGTACGCCTACTTAGGACAGGTAGTAACCGCGGAGCCGAACCATGAGAGTGAAATAAATAGAAGAATAAGGATAGGATGGATCACATTCGGGAAGCATTCTCAAATTATGAATGGTAGTCTACCACTATCCCTCAAGAGGAAGGTATATATCAGCTGCATCTTACCGGTACTTACCTACGGTGCAGAAACCTGAGGCTTACAAGGAGGGTTCAACTTAAATTGAGGACGACGCAGCGAGCGATGGAAAGGAAAATGATAGGTGTAACCTGAAGAGACAGGAAGAGAGCAGAGTGAATCAGGGGGAATAAACGGGGCTTAAAAATATCATAGTTGAAATCAAGAAGAAGAAATGGACATCGGCCGGGCACGTAGCACGTCGGCAGGAAAACCGCTGGTCATTAAGGGTAACTGACTGGATTCTAAGAGAAGGCCAACGCGTGAGGGGGGCGACAGAAAATTAGGTGGGCAGATGAGATTAAGAAGTTTACAGGTATAACGTGGCAGCAGAGAGCACAGGACCGGGTTGATTGGCGGAACATGGGAGAGGCCTGCGCCCTGCAGTGGGCGTAGTCAGGCTGATGATGATGATTCATGGGCTGGCTGTCGTCGCATCGATAGCCAAAAAACGAGTGAGATGGGGAGGTCTGAGAGTGACAATAGCGAGAGATATGTCCCACACCATGGCAACAAAAGCAGATCGGCTTGTCTTCTTGCGTTCTCCACTGGGCAGGGCCACGGTAACGACGAGACATTTCCATGACATTTACGAGCAATTAAATCACGCGTTTACTTTTGAATACAACTAACGAAGCTTGATTCAGGCTGCTCCCATTGAGACGATTATACGTATGCGAGAAATTCGTTTCACTAGTTTACTATTGTGTGCTGCTTAATTGTGGTCATTCGTTTCAATAATTCTGGTTGGCAAAGAAAGCAATACTCCTCACTTAAGCATCACAGGCTGTCTAATGGCCGCATGGAGAAAAATGTGGAAATGCTGACGCTTACATGGCACCCGTCTTGAACCACATACCATCCCAATAAAGCATGCAAGCTTCTGCAACAATCCCCAGCAGCAATACATAATAAGGGGTTCCATGAAGCGGATTTTTTTAAGTAGTATAATTGCTTCAATGCCAACAGCTTGAAAAGATGCTGTCTAGATTTTTTGTTCCCAGAAAATAACATTGTCTAATTTTTCATTTTAACAGCAACACATGCATGACTTCTGCATGCATACCATGAATTATGTGTAACATTAATGCGAGTTCTGGGCGATAAATAAAATATTCATTTCTGCACACACCACAGATCCCTATAACACCTGTAGCTCATGCCTAGAGAATTTATTATGCCCGACAGATTGTTAAGCTTGTCAGAAAATGTCAATGGAGGTGGTGGTCGAAAGTGTTCTACAATGTTCGTACACTTCATAGTGTTCAGCGAAGTTTCAGCACACCAAGGTGGGGCGACGCGCATACCATTTTAAATAAACCAGGACAAAATAACGAAAGCCAGACATGGTGAAAACAAGCTGAATAAAAAAGTCACAGTTTCGCCACAAGGCGAATCAATGAATGCGATCAACAAATTGGAATGTCAAGCGACCAATGGCAAGCAGGTCGAAACGTGCAGCGCGCTGCTCACGCACACATGACGCACGAAAACAACACGTACAGGACGAGAAAGAACTAACAACGTTCACAGCTCGACGCTTAACGCGCTGCTCAAACAAAAACGACGCACGAAACGTATTCACAGGTACAGACGAGCGCGAACTAACAAGTGTCACAGCTGTTACTTCGCTGTGTTTGAAAAGCGTCCTCTTTTCGCAAACGGGGGGACTGCAGCGAGTGAAGTGACCTTCGGGCGCTCGGTAACTACAAAGCAATCGTTCCTGCGAAATCCCAAGATATACTAATCTCCCCCACCGCGAGATAAGCGCGTGCTCGCACGGGCGTCTACCTCCCCATGGTGTAAAGTACGCGCGTGAGAGGAGCACCTCTCCCGCCTGTAGCGGGCCGTCGAGCAAAAGCCCCCACCGAGTGCGCCCTTTGCGCCATCTCGCTGTTAATGATGAAAACACTCTGAAAACACGCTGCATATAAATTAGAGTGTACTAGAACAGGGGAGTGCTCGGAAGGGCCGCAGCATCAATGCACAGAAAGTGAAGCCCTAAGAGGGTCAATCCGCTTGTGGCGCTGCGATCGGTAGTCTGCAATGTGTCGTCGTTTTAAGACTTGCGCGCGGCTCTACACAAGTGGTGCAGAGGTAGAATGCCCGTTTGCCACTCGAAGGACCGGGCTCGAATCGCAGTTGTAGATGTCGAGTTTTTATTCCTTAGTGTAAATTCTTATAGATGTATTGTTTTCTCTTGTTTCTTAATTCTCGATTAAGAAATTGTTGTTTCTCTTGTTTCTTAATTCCCACAAAAGTGACTTGAAAAAATAGTGGACACATTTCTTGAAACACCCTGTATAACAATCCTGTAGCTGTTGAGACGTCCCCATTTACCCGCCGCCAAAGAGTGGAGGCCATTAAATCACTTTCCTGAACCTCTCGCCCACGTCGCCACGATTTACCGTCATTACACTCGCTCACCCCCTCTTGGCTGCGCATCTCAACAACCTTCTACTCAAAAGGATCCGTGCTGGGGCCGGGAAGGAAGAGAGGCAACGAGCTTTCCTGGTCTACGAACACATGTTATTTACTAAAGTTCACCCCACACAACACAGGCCATACAAAATCATATCAAAGGAATAAACACTCGTGATATGCAATACAGAACACATAAGGAAAATAATTGTAATGCAGCGACACCATAAGTAAAAGAAGGTAGAGTCGTTAATCCGTGCAATGTCTCAAATTCGCTGCCTGCCACTTCGCAAAGTTCGTCAGAATAGAAAGGGGAGACGTTCATCTCACGAGTGAGTCCGTCTTGTCGCTGGCCCACGGGCTGGTTGTTGGAGTCGGGGCTCGCAGGTTGTTCTCGCAGTCGCTGCTGCATGGGGCCGAATCGACCGCCGCCGCGCACTTCTTCGTGTTCTCAGCGTCGCTGTCATCTTCTAAGTCTTCATCGTCTCGTCATCATCTCCTTCGTCGTCTCCCTGAGTCATCCCCATCTTAGTCCTCTTTCATCACCTCCCAATCATTCGCCTCATCGTCTCTCGTCGCTATCTTTCCTACTTCACCCTACCATTCTACCTTCATCTCATCTACTCTCATCGCTATCTCATGATTCTCATTGCACCTCTCCGATCGTGGTACCGTGGTCCCTTTTTCGTGGGACCCGGCTCCACCCTCCGTGGTACCTCCGTGGCACTTGACCAATCGTCGCTATCGACACGACATTTTCCCTTGTCGGTCGGCGTGTCAGCCGGACGACCACCCTCGTAGCCTACCGCCCCG
This sequence comes from Rhipicephalus appendiculatus, assembly GCA_030522465.1. Classification (NCBI taxonomy): domain Eukaryota; kingdom Metazoa; phylum Arthropoda; class Arachnida; order Ixodida; family Ixodidae; genus Rhipicephalus; species Rhipicephalus appendiculatus. Next base: position 9,335 of record JALIZH010000394.1, read on the forward strand.
AAAACCCTCTTTTGCAGCAAAGTGTACAAACAAAATGCACAAGCTCAAAAGTTAGAGAGGGCAACGGGCCGGCTGCTCGAAGACGCGTGAGTGGCCAGGAGACAAAGCGCGCCGTTGCTAATGGCGAACGCGCAGTGTCTTGAGTGTTGTGTAGAAGAGCCTCTGGCCTTCCCCATCGCCCCGGTCTCCCCCTGCACCCGACGACCAGATGTCAAGGTCGGGCTTCAGCGCGTGTAACCCGGCGTCTTTCAACGATTTCCCGTTGTCGCCGCTTCCTTTTCTTCGAGCGCCGTAGACGGCCGTTCACGGAGGACCCGGTAATGATCGCCGGGAGCTACAGAGGCAGTGGCGTCGCAGGAAGGGAATCAACAAAAGGCGCCCAGCTGCACCCATGCCGTGAAACTGAAGGGTGCGCAAGGCGCCCCGCGATGGCTGTCGAAAAAAGCTTCAAAGAACGCCGCTTTGAAATGTGTCTTCGTCGCCTCGGGTTCACCATTTTCTTGAGGAGCGGGTTAAGGAAATGGGTGTAAACACTGTACGACGTCTGTGGTCCGGTGAGCGTCCGTTGGGACGTCACACTGTTAAAAAAACCGCCAGGCCTGCGCAGAACGCGCAGCACAGTCACAGCGAAAGCTGGGACAGCGGCCTTTCTGAACCTTTTTAAACACTCTTGGGGGCAACTACTACAAGCGAAATTGTGATGGTACCCACTACGCCATAAATCATCATAATTTTTGTGTAGTGGGGAAGCGTCTACTATGCCATTATTCGTCATTCTTCGGAAAAGCGCTGTACCCGCTACACTCTTGCAACGCATTATGTGCACTTTGTTGATGCTGTGGCTGACGACGACGAAGAATTATGCCTCAGGCTTTTGCAATGGGTTGGAGCATTGAACGACCCACTCGTTACGCAATTCGCATTGTGGGACGCCTGGTTCTTACTTTACTGCTCTAAAATGCTGTACAACACACGTTAACCCTTTATTGACGAGGTTGCCCACAGGCAACATACCAGAAAATATTTTTTTCCCCGCGGAGTTTCGGTTTCGGGGGCTTTTTTTGCCCAAGCTCTGCCCACAACCATGTTACATGAACATGTGGCGCCCCCCTCGTGAAGCAAGTCGGAAATCATGGATGAAGAGAAAGAAGTTTGGCGCGCGAATTGCTGCACAGCGTCAGACGACACCACGTCAACCTGCAAACGCCAATTTCGTGGTAAGCACTTTCTTTTTTTCTTTCTATCATTTCACAGTTGTTTAGAAGAACGCTGTATCTTGCTCTTTGTCGATTTATACAAATGTGAATCAAAATTTGTGCCCACAGCGTCGCGTCGCGTGTTTGCTGCCCATAGGCAACACGAGGCACTACGCCGCGTTTCTCGTGCCGATCAGTGAATGGTGTGGTGACTTTGCTCAGAACGTGCTATTTTTGTCTGCGACGCTAGCATGAACGCTGCACGGTATCGTGCAGGAAACAAGGACCCATCACTAGGCACTAATTATGGACCCGGGTGCATTTTACGGTAAAAGAGCCGCAAAGGTGCCCCCCGAATGCAGCGATGACTCGGACCTGAATCGAGCGACGACGAACCAGAAAATGCTGGTTCAGCCCGGGCATGTAAGTATTTTATTATTGAAATAGCCAGAAGTATTCAGGCATTCAAGATGCAAGTACTGTTCCGTCTCGAGAACGGGTGCGATAAAACAACGGGGGGGGGAGGGGAATTCGCGTATTGGGCTAGTAACGCGGTTTTTTTTTCCACCTTTGGACTCGGAGATATAACGTCTAAACTTCACTGTGCATTGATCATATCGTCTAACCTCTCTGGTTGTATCGGCGTCCTCGTGAAGCAGTGGACGCTACTGTCGACAGACGCCGTTAGGTACGTGAGACGCCCGGTAGTCTGGTGCTCCGTTTGCGCGGCCCATGAAAAGTTAGCGTCGCGTGCTTGAGACGCTGCCATCTCTAGCCGACTTTTTTTTTAGTTTGTGTCAGTAACTGCGAATTCACATGGATATGTCATTTTATAATTTTGCATGCTTTTTCTTTAGCTCTAGGTTCACGTCGCATTCACTTTCTATTGAATTTTTACAGCTCTCTCAGGGGACTGCCAAGGTGAGATGTCTAGCACCCCAAGCAGAGATGATATTGACGATGAACTTGAAGAGATTGCCAAGCCTTCGAAAAATCATCCTACATGGAGCGCTGTCCAAGACTCAGCTGGTCGTGCCATGCCACAGTGGAAAGATGTGCCTCCGTGTCCATCGCCGGTGGAGTCCCCCATCGATTATTTCAGAAGATTTTTTGGCATGGACTTCCTGTCTCTCATCTGTGAGCAGTCATCACTATACAGTGCTCAGAGGAACCCCAACAAAGTCACATCCATGACTGTCAATGGTTTAGAACAGTTTATGGGCATAGTGCTTACTATGTCCATTATGAAGCTGCCCCAAACGCGGATGTACTGGTCCGAGAGATTCCGTATTGGTCAAGTTGCGGACACCATGACGAGGGACAGATGGGAGGAATTGAAGCAGTCCCTGCATTTCAACGACAACCTGGAGGAACCCGACAAGGATGACCCAGAGCGCGACAGGCTCTACAAAGTAAGGCCCCTACTGGATCATCTGGTCGCGAAATGCCGTGAATTACCGAAATCACAAAAACTGTGTGTCGATGAGCAGCTAGTCCCCTTCAAAGGCCGCAGCTCACTGAAACAATACTTGCCAAACAAGCCCAAGAAATGGGGCTACAAACTCTTCCTGCTCTGTGACGAGTGCGGACTCATGTACAACTTTGAGGTATACACAGGAAAGATTCTACCCCAGCCGGGTTTTCCAGACATCGGCGCCAGTGGCAACATCGTTTTCCGAATGGCGAGTGTAGTGCCACGTGACCTCAACTACATTCTGTACTTTGACAACTGATTTTGTAGTGTGGACTTGCAGGTGGTACTAAAAAAATTTGGCATCAGTTCTGTGGGCACAGTGCGGGAGGCTCGTTTGAAAGGATGCAAGCTTCCATCCGACAAAGAACTAAAGCGCGAAGGCCGTGGCTCCTATGTTGAGATGGAAACGACGTTTGAAGGAGTGAGCTTGAGGGCTGTGAAATGGTTCGACAACCGTCACGTGGCCCTACTATCCTCATTTGCTTCTGCATCGCCGGAACAACCTGTCAAGCGCTTTGACAAAAAGACACGGACAACGGTGAACGTGCCTCGTCCTGCCATTGTAGCGGTTTACAATGAATCTTGTAACTGTCATTGTAATTGAATCTGCCATTGTAACGGTTTACAATGACGCGTAGACCTCATGGACATGCTCGTGGCACTTTACCGCATCCAACTAAGATCGAAAAAAATGGTACAGGCGGCTATTCTTTCATCTGTTGGATGTGGTAGTTGTCAACTGCTGGCTCCTATACCGCCGAGATGCCACCGCCGCTGACGTGCCACGCAAAGAGCAAATGACCCTCCTCTCCTTCAAAGCGGATATTGCGTGCGCGTTGAGGCAACAAGGAAAGGTTGCAACACCCTAAAGAAGGCGACCTTTTGCCCCATCAAGAGTGGAGAATGAACTGCAGGCAAAGAAACGGCGTGGACCAGCAGCTCTTGTTCCGAGCAAGGAGATCAGGCTGGACACTGTGGATCACCTCCCAACGTTCTCCCAAAAGAAAGGCCGCTGCAAATATCCAAAATGCACAGGTATCACACGGGTAATGTGCAGGAAGTGCAATGTACATCTCTGTTTCACGCCAGGCAAAGAGTGCCTCCAGAAGTTCCACACTGACCCGTAAGGTCATGCAGTGAAGCATGCTTTCGGACTCATGCCTAGTGTTGCCCACAGGCAACAAAGCTAGATCTCGGCAAGCAAACGTAGCAAATTTTTGTGCTTGCAAAGTGTGCATTGTAGTCCTATATTAAGTACAAATCTATAACAAATAAATGATTTTTTGAATTATTTAATGTCTCGTCAATAAAGGGTTAACGCGATTCCTTACCCGACATGAAGCCTGCATAGGGTCAGTTTGCTCCTCAGTTCCAAGCAGCGGGGTAGCTCAGTGGTAGAGTGCTGAGCTGCCACGCAGAGGACCCGGGTTCGATTCGTTCTGTCACAGGTGTTTTTATTTATTTATATTTTTCTTATTTCGTGCGATATTGGTTACGGACACCGGCGGCGGCGGCGGCGGACAACTACGGCGCAGAAAACGACACATGTGATCTCATAACAGCTTTCGCTGTAAAAGAAACTTACAACATATGAAACAGCCTTAGACACGTTCACTTCTTTAGCGCACAATAGGAACAAACGTGCTAAAAAAATGAACATAAATTAACAACAGGTCCAGGCATACGCGCCTTAGGCACGGTCAACGCTTGCAGCTAACAAACGCCGTCTTCGCCCAACAATTATTCAACCAAAATAGTGGTTCATCGCAAGCCGGGCCACCTTTTCGGCACCAGTGGCGACAGAGGAGAGCGCCGCCACAACCCTGTTCAAAGCTCCCGCCGAATTGCAGCTGCGCATGCACACTCTGCTTTACACAACAAACAAATGGAAAAAGCTCGCCCGCCTTTCACATAGCACAAATTTGCCTTTATCTCGATGAAATGATACACACGAACAAGCTCGCTACGTTAAAAAAAAAGCTCACTTCTCGTCCGCATGTCACGAAAAACGTATTAAACGGCATTATTATCGCGTATTGGGTGTTAACAAAGCGTCGACAGCAGCAATGTTGGCAGGGTTCTGTTTGCTGTCGCAGAAATCTGTCGCCAGCCTTCGGGGCCAGTATTGCCAGACTGATATTTGCCCCCGCAGTTTCAGCTTTCCAGTTAGGCTACTGTGTATTCCGCAGCGCATTTTGCAGTGCGTGTGCGGTGTGTTGACAACGGCAGTTTTGCTTTGGCTCAGTATATTGTGCCGGTAATCGCTACCCGATCAAACGAGAATGCCGGCAATTTACTTTTCTCGGAAATTCTGCCAGCAGCAGTTGGCAACGTTACGTCCAGCATGTTTTCCCATGGGCACTCACTCTTTTGCTGGTGTCGATGGTGTGCCGGTGTCACTGGGGCGCCAGTAACCTACGTGCCGCTTCGCGCTTCTCAGCATTTTGCCAGCGTCCGTGGTGTGACGGTGTCACTGGGGCGCCAGTAACTTACGTGCCGCTTCGAGCTCCTCAGTATTTTCCCAGCGTCCGTGGTGTGCCAGTGTCACCGGGGCTGCCAGCGTCCGTGGTGTTCCGGTGTCACTGCGGTGCTAGTAACCTACGGGCCGCTTCGCGCTTCTCAGCATTTTTCCAGCGTCCGTGGTGTGACGGTGTCACTGGGGCGCCAGTAACCTTCGTGCCGCTTCGCGCTTCTCAGTATTTTGCCAGCGTCCGTGGTGTGCCGGTGTCACTGGGGCGCCAGTAACCTTCGTGCCGCTTCGCCCTTCTCAGCATTTTGCCAGCGCCCGCGGTGTGACGGTGTCACTGGGGCGCCAGTAACTTACGTGCCGCTTCGAGCTCCTCAGTATTTTCCCAGCGTCCGTGGCATAGGCGTGCGCACGAGGGGGGGGCAGAGGGGGCAATCGCCCCCTTTAGTCACCTAAGAAGGGGGGCGCGAAGTCTGCCCCATACATTGACTTAATAGGGAAGGGGGGCGCTGCGACGAGCCTTCGCCCCCCCCCTGAAGAGGAACCCTGCGCACGCCTGTGGTCCGTGGTGTGCCAGTGTCACTGGGGCTCCGGTAACTTACGTGCCGTTTCGCGCTTCTCAGCATTTTTCCAGCGTCCGTGGTGTGCGGGTGTCACCGGGGCTCCAGTAACTTACGTGCCGCTTCGAGCTTCTCAGTATTTCGGCAGCGTCCGTGGTGTTCCGGTGTCACTGGGGTGCTAGTAACCTACGGGCCGCTTCGCGCTTCTCAGCATTTTGCCAGCGTCCGTCGTGTGACGGTGTCTCTGGGGCGCCAGTAACCTTCGCGCCGCTTCGCGCTTCTCAGTATTTTGCCAGCGTCCGCGGTGTGCCGGTGTCACTGGGGCGCCAGTAACCTACGCGGCTTCGAACTTCTCAGTATTTTGCCAGCGTCCATGGTGTGCCGGATTCACTGGGGCGCCAGTAACCAACACCGCTTCGCGCTTCTGAGTATTCTGCCAGCGTCCGGGGTGCGCCGGTGTTACCGGGGCGCTAGTAACCTACGCGCCGCTTCGCGCTTCTCGATGTTTTGCCAGCGTCCATGATGAAGCACGTTATGAAGCGCCACGCCGCCTGCGACGCTATTGAATTAGTTTTCCCAGCGAACGCGCCGCTGTGTGTAGTCGGCACGGCAAGCACATCTACGGATATATTCCATACTTCGAAGACAACCAGTCCGATGTATCGCAACGCTTGCCAGGCGGTGTTCCGACTTCTCTGACGCCATTCAGCTGCCCCGGTAAACACGTCGTCGCGCGTATATGTCCTACTCTTGAGACACAATCGAGTACGAACGCGTGAATTCCCTATCCCTACTTCTGAGGCACGATCCGCACAGGCACATGCGAAATGGACAGCGGATTACACAGGAACCGTGTGGGAAAGCTGGAACTGCAGGGGCAAATACCCCGAGGTCTGGCAACAGACTCCTGCGACATCAAACAGAACCCAGCCGCAATGTTGACAGTGGGACATACCTGGCGAGTGCTCCACGATATGAAGCAACAGTTCTTCGTTTGAATGTACCGCACCTTCATAATAAGCAGCACCGGCAGAACACAAAACACGAACACAGCACGCGAGTATATTTCACAAGAGAAGAATCGACTCAAACCTGACCCATCGTGAGGCAGCGTACAATAACGGCGTGGCGGCGTGCAGCAAGCCCAAACATGATGAAGTGGTTCCAGCCGCGCAGACCTACACCGCATTTGCGCATCGTTATTTTATAATTGCAAATTTTATAGCACGGCACTTTTTATACAAGAGACAAAGAAACACGACAGGCGCAAGGTGCTTGTGCCTGTCGTGTTTCTTTGACCTAGGCCGAACCAATGCCCTGCTCAGTAATTTTATAATCCTAACTAGCAATCCTCGTTTATGTTTTCCAATATTAAAAAAAATATTTATATAGATATAAATTACATAAATAGTTGAAGCGTACAATGTTAAGACTTCCGGCAAAAAAATTTTGCCGGAATTTTGAACAATTGAACTACAGTAATAATCGGAACACAACGTTCATGTCTTGTGAAATAAAAATACACAATTGGTGCAGACGTCTACCCGAGAAATTTTAACGTAATGATTGATAGGCCTTATGCATAGGCGCGCCCACGGGCTTGGGCAGGGGGGGGAGCGGCGGACGCCTCCCCCCCCAGTCGTCTAAAAAGGAGGGCGCACGCCTATGCGCTTATGTCAAACTAAAGAAATCCCAAATGCAAATTTTCCGCAGTGGGACAAGAGCATATATATATAAATATATATTGTAGTGAAGAAGATGAGAGCGACTCCAAAAGGCAGCGGGTATTACTCAGACAGAGAAGAAGATGACGTTTGGTTGTCTCAGCGCTTAGGCTGGTTCCGCCATTACCACGCAACTTGTCGTGACTGCTAGTCTCTTTTATAAAACAGTGCTGCTCCTAAACGCCTTGTTTTAATTGGTGGAGGTGCTGGGTATTTCATAATCCTGGAACTTCGGAACCGTACGTTGCCTCCAGCTGCTACTATGTCCACGGACGAAGATCAGCAGGCGGCCGCCTCGACTCCATCGACTCCGGCTCCTGTCTGTTTCGGCCCCATTCGGCAACGCGACCCGCCTACCTTCAGTGGGACCGATGACAAGGATGTGGAGGATTGGCTCGACGAATACGACCGGGTAAGCAAGCACAACAGATGGGACGATGCGCACAAGCTTACCGTCGTTCAGACTGACGTCGCCAGTCTGTGGTACCGCAACCACGAGAGGGACCTTCCCACCTGGTCAGCCTTCAGAACGGCGTTCGCGGATCTGTTCGGCCTTCCAGCGCTTCGCAAGCTGCGTGCCGAACAACGCTTGCGTGCTCGAGCCCAGCAACACGGTGAAAACTACACCAGCTACATAGAAGATGTGGTCGACCTTTGCCGGCGTGTTAACCCGGTGATGACGGAAGCCGAGAAGATCAAAGACATCTTGAAAGGTGTGACTGACGACGCATTTCAGATGCTCGTCGCCAAGAACCCGCAAACGGTGGCGGACGTAATTCAACTCTGTCAAAGCTATGACGAGCTCTGGAAGCAGCGTGAATCCACTCGTCGCGCCAGTGCGTCATGCACCACGATTTCCGCTTTAACGTCGGGTGGCGTAGCGGACGACCATTGTGCCTTGCTCATTGAGATTAAGCAGTTCGTACGCGAAGAGGTCGCGCGCCAGCTGTCCCTGTGCCATATGCCTTTGAACGTGCACCGTCTACTTTGCCGCCATCGATTCAACGAGTCGTTCAAGAGCAAGTGTCCGAGGTCCTACCAGCAGCCCATGTACAACCTGTGGCTGCTCCGTTGACTAATGCTGAAGCAGTGACCGCACCACGACGTTTGCCTGTCGGGAACACCTACGTCCCCGCGCGCCCTTTTGCCGCACCACCTGAGCCTGTGTATCAGGCCGCTTGTCCGTTCTCCCGACCAACACCACGCCTTCAAAACCCATGGCGCACTCAAGACAACCGCCCCATATGCTTTGCCTGTGGTTTTGCTGGTCACGTAGCACGGTTTTACCGACGGCGTGAGTTTTTCCTGCGTGACGACGTGCGACTGAACACCTGCGACCTTCACCCAAGACCTCAGCCTGCTTCATCTGGCCCGCCTGCCGACATGGACACATTTCCAACTCGCCAGGACTTCAACAGACGTCGGTCGCCTTCCCCTCAGCGCCGTTCCCTTTCCCCAATGCTACAACGCCCTCGCCCTGTCCCTGAGGAAAACTAAAAGCCGCAGTTCCGGAGGCAAGAACTGCGCAGTTTTCGAACTCTACAAGACCTCCTTTTTCGCCGTCTAATGTCGTTGCTGACTCCGTTGAAGGTGTACCTGTTTTAGCACTGGTCGACACAGGCGCCGCAGTGTCTGTAATTAATGAAAAACTTTGCCGCCGACTCAAGAAAGTGACGACGCCTCTTCACGACTTCGTTTTGAGCACTGCGAGTCGGCAACAACTTCGCCCTTTCGCTGCGTGCACGGCACGCGTTGTTATTGCAGACGATATTTATGCCGTCGAGTTTGTAGTGCTGCCGCAGTGTTCCCACGAAGTTATACTGGGGTGGGACTTTCTCTGCACCCACCGTGCCATCATCGACTGTGCCCGTGCCGAAGTCGAGTTCTCGCCGTTATGTGACTCGGCTGCAGTCTACTCGCCACCTTCACCTGCAAAAGTTTTTGTTGCTGCCGACACACCGATACCTCCTTTTTCATCTGCTCTAGTGCCACTTTCCCGTGCCGTCCGTACAGGCTCAACTGTTCTCTTTACGCCGTCTGAAACCACTGTCCGCCGCAAGTGGTTTCGCTTTGACCGTTTTCGACTACCTTTATTCAGGACAACTTATGGGAAGCAAACCTTATTATATCAAATACCTCATCTACTCCACAACAATAGCTATATCCGCGAACTTTTTAGAACAAAGTAATGCTAAAAAAACAGTGTAAAGAAAAAAGTTAAGATGTACTTCCTTACGTGTACCGTGCCCTCATCGTACTAATCAATTATAAATATTTCTTTTGGCGTTCTTTGTACTTTTGTACGTTTGTGTAAAAGACGTTCATTTTCTTTTTTTATAATGTGCATTTCTGTACAATACTTAGTCTTCCGACTAAAAAATTATCATGGTATGAGTTACTTACATTTTTTTTCTTGCTATTGGTGAATTGATGTTTACTTTAGCGTGATATCTTGAAGTGTGTGTTTCGACAAGTCTCTTACTTTTTGAATTAGATTTACACTTTTTGTAAAATGTATCTTTTTCTTTCCACTGCATCTCAGCAAATGTATGGGTGGAGGGACCTTAGTCAGGCAGAGGAAATCTGCCTTTAGTCCCTTCAACCTAGGCAATCTTTTTGTTTGTCTGAATAAACAATGAATGAAATGAAAGTGCTTCTTGATTCCTTTCGCTGTTCTTACCATCCACGACGGATCAAGCGCAATTTATGTTTCCAATCCGTTTCCCTCGCCTTCCGAATTACTGCGCGGAGAGTGCCTAGGCCTTGCTGATGACGTTGATCCTTTCTGTGCACATGTGGTTCCTGATCACTCGACTCCGCTTGATATCGACGCCGTCGATTGCCCCCGTTGCCCTCTCAGCCATCATTCACCGAAGCACTTTCTCGATGCATCGACAGCAACCTTACGGCCCAGCAGCGCGCCGACATCATCGCCCTCCTCGAGCGCTTCCGCACAAGCTTCGACTACCAGCAACCAATTTTGGGCTGTGCTTCCACGGTATCTCACCAAATAGACACTGGCATTCACGCTCCTTTACGCCAGCGCCCGTATCGCGTGTCGTCATCTGAGCGTCGTATTATCGCCGAACAAGTGAACGACATGCTGAAGCGCGGCGTCATTGAGCCCTCTAACAGCCCATGGGCCTCCCCGGTTGTTCTAGTAAAGAAAAAAGGATGGCTCAATACGATTTTGCGTCGACTACCGCTGGGTGAACAAGATCACCCGCAAAGATGTTTACCCGCTACCTCGCATAGACGACGCTCTCGACTGCTTGCAAGGAGCCGAGTTTTTCTCGTCGTTAGACCTGCGCTCTGGTTATTGGCAGGTTCCGATGGCTGAAGCTGATCGCCCCAAAACGGATTTCATTACCCCAGATGGCTTATATGAATTTAACGTCATGCCATTCGGGCTATGCAATGCGCCTGCCACGTTCGAGCGCATGATCGACAACATCCTCCGTGGCCTGAAATGGCAGACATGCCTGTGTTACTTAGAATGATATTGTCATATTTTCAAGCGACTTTTCAACACATCTTCAGCGCCTCGAAACAGTGCTCGCTTGCCTGAGCTCTGCCGGCCTACAGCTCAACTTGAAGAAGTGCTGCTTTGGCGCTCGACAACTCCTAATTCTGGGCCATGTCGTCTCTCGAGATGGCGTTCTTCCAGATCCGACGAAACTTCGTGCCGTTGCCGAGTTCCCTAAGCCGAAGACGATAAAAGAACTTCGCAGCTTCCTCGGCCTATGTTCATATTTTCGTCGTTTTATTCGCAACTTTGCCTCCATCATATCACCCTTGACTGAACTTCTGCGCTGCAACCACGACCTTTCGGGATGGTCACCGGCATGTGATGATGCATTTGCCACACTCCGTCGCCTTCTTACATCCCCTCCAATCCTGCGACATTTTGATCCACTTGCCCCGACAGAAATCCACACGAATGCTAGCGGTATCGGTCTCGGTGCTGTGCTCGCCCAGCGTAAACCTGGATTTGAGGAGTACGTCGTCTCCTACGCCAGCCGTGCACTCACCAAAGCGGAAGCCAACTATTCCGTGACAGAGAAAGAATGTCTAGCCATTGTATGGGCCATAGGAAAGTTTCGACCCTATCTTTACGGGCGCCCATTTAGTGTGGTTACAGACCACCATGCCTTATGTTGGCTTTCTTCTTTAAAAGATCCCTCCGGCCGGCTCGCCCGCTGGGCGCTCCGGCTCGAGGAATACGACATTCATGTTATTTACCGATCTGGACGCAGACATTCCGACGCAGATGCTCTGTCCCGATCGCCCCTATCATATAGTGTCGAGTCGCCATCTTCACCTACGCACGACGTGTCTGCACTTGGTGTCAGCGACATGCGGCTGGAGCAACAGAAAGACCCCTGGGTTGCTTGAATTTTGAACTTGTTGCGTGGGCCTCCCTCGCAATACATCCCTAGATCTATGCGCCGTCAAACACAGCACTTCGTTATCCGGGACGGTTTACTATACCGAAGAAATTATCTCTCCGAAGGACGCCGATGGCTTCTGGTTATTCCTGGACATCTCCGCTCGGACATATGCGCCTCCTTTCACTCCGACCCACACTGCGCGCATGCTGGAGTGTTGAAAACTTACACCCGCTTGTCCGAGCGTTATTACTGGAGAGGAATGTATCGCTTCGTTCGTCGCTACGTCCGTTCCTGTATCGCTTGCCAGCGCCGGAACAATCCAATTCCCCGTTCTCCAGCTCCACTACAGCCCTTACCTTGTCCTGCCAGACCCTTCGACCGTGTCGGTGTTGATCTCTATGGACCTCTTCGGATCACACCTGCTGGACATCGTTGGATCATCGCTGCTATCGATCACCTTACGCGCTACGCAGAAACTTCACCATTGCCATCTGCATCGGCAAGTGACGCCGGTTCTTTCATATTGCATCACATCATCCTACGTCATGGTGCGCCGCGTGAGTTGCTCAGCGACCGAGGACGTGTGTTTTTGTCGGACATAGGTGAATCGCTTGTCAAGGAATGTCAGGTGATTCATCGGACCACCACTGCGTACCACCCTCAAACAAACGGCATCACAGAGCGGTTCAACAGAACATTAGGGGATATGCTGTCCAAGTACGTCGCTTCCGACCACTCCAACTGGGACCGTGTTCTCCCATTTGTGACGTACGCTCATAATACTGCTGTACAGACAACCACCGGATTCTCTCCATACTTCCTTCTTTACGGACGCGAGCCCTCTTGCATGCTAGACACCATTCTTCCTTACAGCCCTGATGTTGCTGAGTGGACGACGGTGTCACAAGCTGCTAAATACGCGGAAGAGTGTCGCCAGATTGCCCGCTCCCTCACTACAGCCGATCAGCAACGACAAAAACACCATCGCGATAGCTCGGCGCCTCCGGCATCCTATGCCCCTGATGACCTTGTCTGGCTTTGGATCCCTGCAACCAGTCCTGGTCTCTCAACGAAACTTCTATCCAAGTATCGCGGCCCTTACCGTGTGGTGAAACAAACTTCACCTGTGAATCACCTCGTGGAGCCGCTTGCGCCGTCCCCCTGATCAACGACGCCGTGGACGCGACACTGTTCACATAGATCGCCTAAAACCGTATTACGACCCCGCTGTCGTCTCCTGCCCCTAAGTCGCCAGGATGGCTCTTTTCCGGAGGGGAGAATATGTAGTGAAGAAGATGAGAGCGACTTCAAAAGGCAGCGGGTATTACTCAGACAGAGAAGAACATGATGTTTGGTTGTCTCGGCGCTTAGGCTGGTTCCGCCATTACCACGCAACTTGTCCTGACTGCTAGTCTCTTTTATAAAACAGTGCGGCTCCTAAACGCCTTGTTTTAACATATATACATATATATACGTAGATATATATATATATATATATATATCTACGTATATAATCTACGTATATATATATATACGTAGATTATGAAGAGTCTGGCTTCGGTTGCCGTAGAACAAAATAGGAAAAAATATATATACGCTTCTAAAAAACTGTTCATTGGAGACGTTTCGATCGGAGACCGATCTTCATCAAGACAAAATTTACCAGGCGCCGATGCGCTTTTATATCATCGCCGTGCCTAGAGAAAGAGAGGGAAAAAAAAAGAAAAAGACAGAGAAGAAGCGTACATACTGATAAGTGGTCACACGACGACGTGCCCGTACTGCTACATACGCATAGCACCTGTACTATGAAAAAAAAAAAAACCGGTGCAAAAATGAACGAGTGGCCAAAAAAGAGAGAGTGGTCACACGACCAGGTGCGCGTATTTCTACATACTTAGACATAAAAACTTGTTTTCAAAAAAAATAATAGTAATAATAAAAAATAAAAAAAAAGAAAACAATATAAAAGAAAACAAACAAAAAAAAACGAAAAAACCAAGTGGACATGTTAAGTACATTCCTGTGGTGCCCCCGGCACATACCAAGATATACGAAGAAAACATGTTTCAAGAAAAAAAGTGAACAAACCCAAAAATATGTAGATATACATCGATGGTCCAGGTGGGCACGTTAAGCACATTCCAGTGGTACATTGTGAAGGTTCACTACGCAGGGTCATCTCTTCCCGGAGCTTGAACACAACAACACAGTACATTCCTTTCGTCCATTGTCACGTCCCACCTATTCTCCCCCGCCCCTCCTTAGCTGCTCCTGAAGCCCAGTGAGGGGGGTCTACGTTCCTACGATCTCCGGTCTGTGGCTCAAGAATAATTGAGAAGAAAATGGAGAGTGTTTTTCAAATTTTTGACGTGGAGTTCGAATATGTCATTTACTCGGTTGTCTGAGGAGTTATTTCATTTTAGGGGGGAATTATTCGAAAGTTGCCCACCCTTCTCGGAATGCGCGTGCAGATCTTGCATGCCCGACAACGTGTTCCGAGTGATTTGCGAAAAAAATACTAATAAAAAAAAGAAATGAAGTTTGGTTAGGATCATTATTATCCTGAATCTTCTAGAGCGCGGATTGAAGACAGTATACCCGGAGTGATATTCAGACCAGCCTTTAATGTATCAAATTCGTAAATCATGTATGATTCGCGCTGTTCACGCTCCCTTGTACTGGAGAAACCGCTTTGTAAGAGTGTGACCTTGATGGAATCAAACGGGTGGTTTTTGGAGTTTATATGCCGAGACAGAGGCAGATCCGGAAGCGAATGAACATGTGAACGATGGTTATTGAAGCGGGTGCGGAAGGCCGTGTCAGTCTGACCTATGTATTGAATACTGCATATTCCTCACTCGAGAAGGTATACTACATTAGAGCTGTCGCAGTTAAGGTTTGAGTGAATGGAGTATTTGAAATTGGAATGTGTGCTTTGAGCAACGTTGGTTACCTGTATGTGTTTGCACACCTTGCAGCGGGCCTTGCCGCATGGCTGACATCCAGTTACAGGTGTCTTATCGGTTTTTGAACGAACAAGATAATCTTTAATGTTTTGGGGGCGTCTATTTACAACTCGCGGAGGGGAAGGGAAAATTTTTGATAGCCGTTCACTCTGTTGTAAGATGTTAAAGTGTTTCTTTAGATTTTTGTTTACGTTGGGGGGGTTGCTCCCAAATGTTAGAACCAAGTTTTTCCGTCCCTCTTGTTTTAATTCTTTCTGCTGGTAAAGTAGCTGCTGGCGATCTAGGTTTGCCGCTTTATGTATGGCGTCGTTGACTATAGAAGGAGGATAGTGTTGCTTTGCAAGTACGTTGCGCAAGTTCTCTGCGTCGGCCTCAAAGTCTTCGGGGCGGGAGCAAATTCTTTTGAATCGGTGGGCCTGCGAGTACGGGATGGACGTTTTGGAGTGACGAGGGTGACAGCTATCGAAATGAAGGTATTGCTGCCTGTCTGTAGGCTTTTTTGCAAACGTTAGTAGTTAATGACCCGTCTTTTACCTTTACGTGGACGTCTAGGAAATTTATTTCAGTTGTTCAGTATGCATAGGTGAATGTTATGTCTGGATGAACTTTGTTGAAAGATTCTATAAAATTAATTAAGCTATCTTGTGTGTCCGTCCAAATAATAAAAATATCATCTAAGAAGCGTCTGTAAAGAAGTGGTTTAATTTTGTGGGTTGATAGAAACTTAGTTTCAAGATCACTCATAAAGATGTTTGCGTAGTTAGGTGCCATACGAGTCCCCATAGCAGTGCCATTAATTTGTAAATAGTATTGGTTATGAAACTCGAAGCTGTTGAGTTGAAGTACCAGCTTAGCAAGGGTTTCAATGACTGTTGGGTTTGGTGAGTCATCACATTTATGCGCACTGTAAGACTCTACTAATGTTTTGACGCCGTCACTATGCGCAATATTGGTGTACAGGGAAGTTACATCAAGAGTTACAAGGAAGGCACCATCAGGGATTTTTACATCTTTGATCGTCCTAATGAAGTGGCTGGTATCACGTAGGTAGGAGGGATGTGTAGGCGGTATGTTCTTAGTTAAGGAGTCTATGTAACTCGATATTGGTTCGGTGAGGGTACCTCTTCCTGAAATTATTGGTCGGCCGGGGTTTCCTTTTTTGTGTATTTTCGGAAGCATATAAAACCGTCCTGGTGTGGCACGTGCTACAGTAAGCGCCCTAGAAAGTTTGGGATCTAACTCTCCGAGCTCTACCAGATCATGGAGTGCGGTGGTTATTATTGCTTGATGTTCTAGTGTTGGATCTTTATCAAGTGGTTTGTAGAAAGAGGTGTTAGTTAATTGGCGGGTGCCCTCTTGGATATAGTCGGATTTATTTAATATTACAATCTCTCCCCCCTTTATCCGCTGGTTTTATGACGATATCTGTTCGATCACTGAGTGTCTTAAGTGCTTCATACTCCTTTCTTGAGAGGTTTTTGGCTACTGCAGGTCTGTGTGTGTTATATTCCCGCAGTATGTCTTTTTGGACGGCTTCGATGTAGGTATCTAGATGCCTCTCCCGCTGAGAGCTTGGTGTCCACTGTTGCCTTGAACTAGAAGGTATTATGGTAGTGGTTTCCCTCTGGGGTTTGTCGAAAAAGTATTCCTCTAGGCGAAGATTCCGTGCGAAGTTATCGAGGTCTTGTAATAAGGAGAACTGATTCTATCGGCCAGTAGTGGGGCAAAATGTGAGTCCGCTGGAGATTACTGCTCGTTCAAGACTACTAAGTTGAAGGTTGGAGAGGTTAATTATGTTTTCTTCTATGTTGTTTTGTGTGTTAGTAGTGCCTCTCGGCTGGTCGTTCAAGGTTTTATGCGTGCTACCAAGTTGTGGCACAACCACTGGTTGAGGGCCTTCTGGATTGCCGATGTAGAGCTCGCAGGAGTACGGAAGTTTGGGCTTCAGGAGCACCTAAGGAGGGGCGGGGGAGAATAGGTGGGACGTGACAATGGACGAAAGGAATGTACTGTGTTGTTGTGTTCAAGCTCCGGGAAGAGATGAGCCTGCGTAGTGAACCTTCACAATGTACCACTGGAATGTGCTTAACGTGCCCACCTGGACCATCGATGTATATCTACATATTTTTGGGTTTGTTCACTTTTTTCTTGAAACATGTTTTCTTCGTATATCTTGGTATGTGCCGGGGGCACCACAGGAATGTACTTAACATGTCCACTTGGTTTTTTCGTTTTTTTTTTTGCTTCTTTTCTTTTATATTGTTTTCTTTTTTTTATTTTTTATTATTACTATTATTTTTTAGAAAACACGTTTTTATGTCTAAGTATGTAGAAATACGCGCACCTGGTCGTGTGACCACTCTCTCTTTTTTGGCCACTCGTTTATTTTTGCACCGGTTTTTTTTTTTCAAAGTACAGGTGCTATGCGTATGTAGCAGTACGGGCACGTGGTCGTGTGACCACTTAGCAGTATGCACGCTTCTTCTCTGTCTTTTTCTTTTTTTTTCCTCTCTTTCTCTCGGCACGGCGATGATATAAAAGCGCATCGGCGCCTGGTAAATTTTGTTGATGAAGATCGGTCTCCGATCGAAACGTCACCAATAAACAGTTTTTTAGAAGCATATATATATATATATATATATATATATATATATATATATATATATATATATATATATATATGTGTGTGTGTGTGTGTGTGTGTGTGTGAAAAAACAGGTACACGTACGAGAAAGCAATACTTTTATGCCTTACGTTTACGGCCGCGGCACGGCCTTCGGCATTCTCTCAAGAAGGCCGTGCCACGGCCGACACGTAAGGCATAAAAGTATTGCTTTCTCGTACGTGTACCCGTTTTTTTTCTTATACAGACCGAACCCACTGAACTTTCCTGTTGAATATATATATATATATATATATATATATATATATATATATATATATATATATATATATATATATATATATATATATATATAATGTGTGTGTGTTGTGTGCGTGTGTGTGTGTGTGGTCGCGCAGAGGTCGTGTGAGGAGGCGGCCTTGGCGAGGCAGGCTGGCGACCTTCCTGCCCACATACTGCGCGTGGAGTCTGGCGGCAGGCACCCGGGCTCGTCCCGTGGCTGGCAACCGGCAGCAGGAGTCCACTCGGCAACCGGGACGGCGAAATCTGCTCTCCTCGGAGGTTGAGCTGCCCGGACTAGCTGCTCGGACGAGGGGAACGGGCCCACCTCCAGTATCGCCCGGTTCCGAGGACGTCTGGAGGCAGACGCTGTCGGGCCCTTTGTGCTCGGGTCCGTAACCCGACGGCACAGACCCCTGACACCAGCGTCTCGTACGTCCGCGCTGTCCGAGTCAGACTAACCCACGGCCTTCGATCTCGTCGTCTTCCTCTCCCCTCTGCCGTCTCCCGTGCCATCTTCTAATTGGCCGTGGCCACACGTGCCATGCCCCGCCGACGTCTTCTTCCTCGACGTGCCGCACGTGTCCGTTGCGCGGTGTATCTATCGCATCACGCACCGCGTTTGGAGCCGTTGCGCCACCAACACCAATACACTCAGTACCCCGCGCTCGCACTGTTCGCGCACTCACTCATCACAAGAGTCCCCCCCAGGATAAGTTTTTTATAAAAAAAAACTTGGAGCTCGATGAGTGAGGGCTAACCTAGTAATGTGTCCTGACATGCACACAAGGTCATTCTCTATACATATGTCGAGCATAGGGTCCACTACGCAGTTCAAGTGAACACACTTATAGGCAGAATAAACATTTAGAAAATATAAGTCAATATAGTTCACCCCATCTGACTACGCCACTGAAGCACTGCACGAAACGTTTAAGTTACTTTTAGGCTAGAGCACGAAAAACCAAATATATACAAGAAGTATCAGTCAGTTGCACACGGTCATAATCCAGAAAAGCTACCGGTCAGTGACCTCGACGCTTAAGTGATTGCGTCCCAGACAAGACGCACGTCACATATCTTGTACTCGGAGCAAAGCACCAGCAAAGCTTCATAGCGTTTCTTACCAGATGTCTGTCTGCAATTCTCCATGACCGTTAAACGCCCTGTCGACCTGATCGCCTGAAACCGATAAACGTCACAGCCCAACTGGACGCGTTGCTTCCCCACGCGCCGAATGAAGAGCGTTCGATTGAATGCTTCAGGCACCTCAACGCCTTTACCGGAGCGATCAGGGGGTCGGGCAAGCAATGTTTCACGGAAACTGCCTTCTGTCTGCAAAGATGCCACAACGGACGCATCGGCTTCTTTATTGTTCAAAGAACCAAACATTCGCGCCCTGTTATTATCTTCTATGCATTGAATGGAAGTTTCCTCAACACTAGCGATCGTGCCAGCTAGCTCATCACGCGAGTCAACAAAACTGTATACTGAAGACTCTACTTGCGATTCAGTCTTTCCTGCCTTATTAAGTGCTTCTGCACTCTCTTCCGATTCTCTCGGAGACACGTCATTTCCATTGAGCCGAGAAGGCACGCTGCCTGCATTCAACGGCAAGGTATACGCATTGTCATGTACCATGCCCGGCTCAGCTGATGCTGCAGCATGCAGCACCCCTGGCGAATCTGCGTTGAACTCCTCAGATATTGTTCTACGGCATTCGCCATCCTTATTCTCACAAACACTTGGTGTTCCTTCAATGAATTTGTTCAGAGGTATTCTTGCCTCACCATTGCATGTACTTGTCTTCCTAGACGTTGTAACAAACAACTTATCTTTAATGGAACTTCTCTGTTCCTTGTTCCTGAAGCTGTACTCTGCTTCGTCAATCTCACTAGGGCTTTTAGTTTCATGATTGCCCATCTCTATGCCACCCTTTAACTGCACACCTGGCTTTAACGAAAGGATACGGCGAGATTCAACGCGACGCTCGTTGAGAGTGTGGAACTCGCCCTCGCACCTGAAGTTCCTAGAGCACACATCTAAATCCTCCTCACTGAAGCTCACAAACGGTTTAGCATGGCTCTCTGTTTTTAGCCGCGTCTCCAAAACATCTGCGAGCTTTAGCCCGAGCTGAAGTGTTCTGCGCTTTAGTTCTTCAATTTCTAACTCATCTGCCAGCGCTTTCTTTTCTTCCTCCATTTCTGCGGCCTTCTCTGCGCGCGCTCGAGCTTCTTGTTTTTCTGACCACTCTCTTAATTCCGCGCCCTTTAAACCCAAACGCTCGCCCAACGCTATAAACTCTGCCGTACTCATAGCGATGACTCTCTGGTCATTGAAATAAAGAAAATGGCTTCGTCCTGTTCCGTCCTGCCGCGGACGCCAATTTGTGATGCAGGTTTTTAGGGTTTGGTAATTTGTGTTAATTGAGTTACTTGAGGCAAGGCCTCTGATCGGAACAGGAAGGAACCATTTTCAAACACACACAAAAAAGGTAACTTTATCACAAAACGGAAAAGCGGAGAAAACGAGAAAAAAGGTAGCAGGACAGCTAGAGGCCGCGTTTTAGCTACAGTGACTGGCAGTCTACCGACTGAACAACGTTCCGCGGAGCGTTCAAAGAATAGACGAGTCACCGGCACCTGCGACACTTGAGTCGATGGGGCGGCGAAGTCGTTGCTGGCACGCGGTCTCGTTGGCGGCGAAGTCACTCGTGGGGAGGACGAGGAGTCGAGTCGGCGCAGAGGTCGTGTGAGGAGGCGGCCTTGGCGAGGCAGGCTGGCGACCTTCCTGCCCACATACTGCGCGTGGAGTCTGGCGGCAGGCACCCGGGCTCGTCCCGTGGCTGGCAACCGGCAGCAGGAGTCCACTCGGCAACCGGGACGGCGAAATCTGCTCTCCTCGGAGGTTGAGCTGCCCGGACTAGCTGCTCGGACGAGGGGAACGGGCCCACCTCCAGTATCGCCCGGTTCCGAGGACGTCTGGAGGCAGACGCTGTCGGGCCCTTTGTGCTCGGGTCCGTAACCCGACGGCACAGACCCTGACACCAGCGTCTCGTACGTCCGCGCTGTCCGAGTCAGACTAACCTACGGCCTTCGATCTCGTCGTCTTCCTCTCCCCTCTGCCGTCTCCCGTGCCATCTTCTAATTGGCCGTGGCCACACGTGCCATGCCCCGCCGACGTCTTCTTCCTCGACGTGCCGCACGTGTCCGTTGCGCGGTGTATCTATCGCATCACGCACCGCGTTTGGAGCCGTTGCGCCACCAACACCAATACACTCAGTACCCCGCGCTCGCACTGTTCGCGCACTCACTCATCACAGTGGGTGGGTGTGTCACCATGACACTGGTAAAAACTATTTTTTATGACGCCATGTTACCAGCCTATGGACTCAGGTGCACTTGCAATTAACATAAGTTTCGCTGCCAGGCAACATCCTGCCGTAAACATGAAGGACCCATCCTAGAGGTAACAGGACGGAATGCTTCCATAGGAAGAAGAAGGGTTTTATAAACATAAATTATTGTCCTGCAGGTCACATAAAGGAAGAGGAACCATAAAGACCACGTAGGACATCAGTAGGAAACATACAGTATATTTCCTGGACATAACCATTTTCATACGGGTGATACGGCGCCAACTGGCCCAAACTGTTGAGGATTCCAAAGATGGGGCCAGACTTCGGCTTCCGAACAGTCAGAAGCGATCCACGTGAGGGCGGCAGTGTTTCGGTACCTGGGTGACCCGAGAAGATATATCGCCCTGCAGCTACAGAACTATCCAGCTATGAAGGCGCTAATTATTCACAATAACTCTAATTTGTGCTTGTCTGCAGCTGTAGAGACACTTTTTTTTTCGCGATTCTGGTGTTGGAGGCCGAACGGATGCTGTCTAGTATTTACGAAGCTCACTTAAGGAGCTCCTGTTGCTTCAGTGCAATTAACGCAGCAGCCTTCTCGTCAAAACAGCCCTTATGTGCGAAATAAATGTCTACTTTTTCTCAATTGAGTGGAGCTCATTAGGAATTGAAGTGATTTGCTTTAATTATGCTCATACCCAGCATTTCGGGACATCGCTTTTAGTTCACCGTTTTTCACACCACGTGGCGTACAGACCTTCAACTTTCAAAACTGGCGCGATAACGCATGGCGCGCGGCAGACAAAGTGGCCATACATAAAAAAAAAAACAACGAAGCAGCTCGATGTCGACTATCGCCACCGAGAGCGAACCGTGATCGCTGACTGATAAGCGCAAGTCGTGTACGACGAGCGGTCGGTTGGTTGCTCGATCGTGAATCAAGTATTTTTTTTTTTTTTAGTGAATCCGCGCGCACAAGTCACCTGGCTGCGCTTGACAAACTCGTATTTCGAAAGGGCGTGCTGCCCTTCCTCTCGTCCTTTTCAATATATTTCGTGTGGTTGTATAGTTGTCGGCCCCACTGGTTTCTTGAAGAAAGTTGGAACGTCCTTTTGTCGCGGCCGTTTTTGGAATCTGTGAAAGCTAATTTCGAGAAAATAATATCAGCCTATGAGATGGCGATGACGCTTTGAGAATATGTAGAGACAGGCTTCACGTAGCTAATATTTGTTGGCGTCACTTAACAAGTGAATTTTTTCGCGCTATAGAGTGAAGGCAACGTGCCGTGCCGTATTTGCTGCCAGTGATAATCTTTTTTAAGAGCTCAGAACGTAGCAGAAATAAAGGCCTAAATTCATTACAGGGACGAAATTGCTGAATTATTTTCCAAATTTAAGCATTTTAAGAAAGACGCCTTAATTTAAACAACGCTCTTAACGTTTCTAGAGCACACGTCCGAAATGTATTTCATTGTACATGACATGTTATACAGCTCGTCTTCCCCTCTTTGCTGACTGTTCGTGAAAGCGTAATGAAACCAATTATATTCACATATGCGACCGTCCGCTGTGGTGATGTAGCGGTTACAGTGCTCGGGTTCTGACCCGAAAGCCGCGTGTTCGACCCCGTCCGCAGAGGTCACATTTCGATGGAGGCGAAACGGGGGAAGCGCGTATACTGTGCGATGTCAGAGCACGTTAAAGAACACCACATGTTCGAAATTTCCGGAGCCCTCCACGATGGCGTCCTTCATAATCATATCGTGGTTTTGTGACGTAAAACCCCCGATAATATTTGGATGTACGTACATAACCGCAAAGCACACCTCTTTGTTTCACTGGCTATGCGGTCTGCACAACGGCATCAGGTCTTGGTTAGAGACCCGATTATTTCGGCCAGTTTTATTTGGAACGAAGAACGCGTACAAGCGAGTTTGAAGATAGCTCTCCTCTGGTTTCCCTTGCTGCTACTATAGTGTAATTGTTTCTTTGCACGTATTGCTCAAGAACAGCGTGGTAATATTTTTACATGGTGATGTTTCTTAAAAGGTCCCCTCGGTAGGACGTATTTATTACTTGCTTGACGCGCTTATTGGCGAGTTTTTAAATCAACCACTCATTGGTGCAATTAAATGTTTGACGCTAGTGCCATTCTACGCTTCGGGGACGCAACACAACACACGTTAAGGGGCCTTCTCACACTACATGACATTATCATAGTTTCTTTTTTTTTTTCGAACAGTTTCAAGCACCGGCGTGGCTGTGTTGTAGAACACCTGTTTTCCGTGCAGAAGTACTGGGTTCAATTTACGCGCGAGCTATTAATATTGTTCATTTATTTGCAGCTACCTCGACCTTTCGCCCACGGGCAATGCTTTTTTTTCACTCACAACGAAGACGCCGACACCAGCGTCGGCACCGGATTTTTCGCTACAGATAACTTTTTTTTGTGGACTACTTAGCCACCAATGAAATCACGCGCTGCTCCAAAAACGCGGGGTTGGTGTAATATCAGTATACTATAGCATGCCTCGTTCACATTAGGGACGCCTCTGATAAGACAACTACTCGATTTAAAAAAAAAAAAATTTGTGCTTCACATAATAATAATAATAATAATAATAATAATAATAATAATAATGATGATAACATTAATAATAATGATAACATTAATAATAACAACAAATATATTATTCTCGTATGAGTATTGTGTTACTGTTGTTGTAGTTGAAGAGTTTATTGTTTCACATTTGTTTTCACGGATGGATGTACAATGGATGAAAGCTCGTCTGCGGCTTTTCATATACCCGTATATAAAATAGAAAGAGATTTCCGACTTTCTCGAAAGACATCGTCTACAGCAACGGAGCTTGCTGCAATATTACAGGCTTCAAAATTCATTGTTGAAAGCCAGCAAAGGCAAAACTGGGTAATACATTC
>JALIZH010000395.1:0-25207 GCA_030522465.1 Rhipicephalus appendiculatus
AATGCGAAAAAGGCAATCTGTATCATACCATCCATGGAAATTGATTTGTTTGAGCAACAGTCCCATTCACAATCATCCCACGACTGGCCATTCCGCACTCTGAAAAAAAGAGAGAAAGCGACTCATCTTGAAGCTATGACGAAAGCGATGACGCATAAATTTTTACGGTACAAAGACGGCCTGTGCTCAATAGGGAAGTATACACTTATAAGTAGGTTACTGTAGGGTTATGTAAATAAAAACATAAGTATAGGGGTGCAATATTTTGCTTATCAACTTATACTGTTGAAAGTGAGCATTTTGAATGATAATTGAACTTAAGGTTTCGCTTACACCATGTATGATATTAAGTATCACTAATAACATTCACAGGTCAGTCGACACTTATGGCAGTCTGCTTTACCTCCCTGACGTGCGAGCGCGAAGATAGTTATTAAGTGCGGAGCGCTCGAGGGGCCCCTGCATGTCGTCAATCCATACATCTCATGTTGCGTGATCCCGCCATAGAGTTAATTTAACAGAAGCTAGAGGAAAGGCTGGACCGACAAAACTGTGACCACACGAGGAGCGACATGATGGTACATCGTCATTGTTGTCATTACAGTAATTTGCAGAAGCACTGAATATAACGCTTTAAAACACTCCAATTAAAGCAATATAAATCATAAACAAGCGTGTTCACGTAGTATAAACTGGCGGGAATAGTCTGACGAATATATAGAAATAGAAAAGATTCAATGTCTATTTATGCAATTTACAGCGCGCGGAAAGGAGCGTTTGCAGGTTTGTTTACTAGATGGCGCCACCGTTCTTGAACACACATCAAGATTCGAGAGCGTGGCCGTGTCGCCGATTGCGCCGGCTTGCTTGCGCGTTGTGAGCATCGTAGTGTCTCGTCATGTGCGTTTTTAAAGACGATAGTCTTTCTTGGGATACATTCAACGCAAAAAATTTTGGTCTGGCTGGCTGTCTGTCTGTCCGTAACCCCATCCAGCTACTTGGCCTAAAATTTAACCACTTTCTGAACGCCCAGCCATCTTGAACTGGTGTTTGCGTTCATACTTGTGAACATATTCGATCAAAAAGCAAATACTACGCATACCTGAGGCGCAACATTAATATGTAAGTGTCAGGTCGTGTGTTCTTTTAGATGTGAAGCATCTTATGGCGAAGCTTAATCCGGTGGTGGTGGTGGTGGTGTGCCGCGTGCCCTCCCTTACTGAGCATGCGCAAACCCTTAAAAAAATAAATCAAAAACCTCCTTTCCCCCTCTCTCTCCTCTAGGCATCCCTTCCCGCGGCAACCACACCCTCACTGCGCATGCGCCTCCCCTCCTCTCTCCCCTCCTACGCTCCCCCTCTCTCATCTAGGCATCCCTGCCCGCGGCGTCCACCTCCCTGCGCATGCGCATTCTCCCTCTCTCCTACGCTCCCCCCTATCTCCTCTAGGCATCCCTGCCCGCGGCGTCCACTTCCACTGCGCATGCGCGTCCCCTCATCCCCTCTCCTCTCCTACGCTCCCCCCCTCTCTCGCCTCGAGACGCGACGCCGACGCAGGCAGCGTCTGCTAGCGAGTGTCTTGGTTGAAAAAACCGACTGCTCGCGCTGCACAACCGTTCATTGTCCATCCCGTATATATGGCAATGGATTTCTTGACCTCAAGGTGGTGCCGGTGGGAGATTTCTCCTGTGCGTTGTTGAACAATAAAAATTCGCAGCGTGCGCGTTAACTAAAAGCGGACTGCGGGTCTCTGTGTCCAGTCGGAGTCTTCTGTCTTTCATTGCCCATTAGCAGCCATTGCCATGTTCCAGTAGGAAACACCGCTCCATCACTGCGTGCTTTGCGCCTCCCCAGTTTTCTCTCCTGCGCAAAGCTGCGATGAGCGCCAGCGTCAACGCCGCCGCCAGTGTAAGCGTTAGCGCCCGCTGCTTCACATCTACACATGGTTCCCTTTAGCGGGAGATGGTGTAATTTTTTTTTCTTTTGCCATGAGCCAACAACTCGGCTTTATGTGACAATCTTGAACTGCGGTGAAGTAGGGTGCCATGACAGACAAAAAGCCGGGGGCGATTGCAGCATGCAGTGGCGAATGCGAGTGAGACGTCACCCGAAAGATGAGTATCCATCATGGCGGCGCCCGTGCGGTTACAGGTTTCAATGCATGGACCCCATGGTAGTTTTTCCTCTAAAGTCTGTTGTATTAACTCTATGGATCACGCTGACAGTAAAGCGCCCGCTGCAGTACATAACAAGGTTAGGAGTGCTTAAAACCAGGGTTAAAATAAACGAAGAGGGTCTCAAATAATATATTTAAGAGAAATAGCCAAGAAGTAATGGCATTAATTAACAAAAATCGCTAATTTGTTTTGCAAATCTAGGGCTGACTCCAGTGGTATGCGAGAGAGGGCGCCACCGTCTTGACGAGTGAGCGAACGCCCCTCTCCCTGCGCCACCTCTGCGTCGGCGCTGCGCTGGCACGCCGCTGAGTCGCTACGTGATCTGATGGGGGGGGGGGGGGGGGACCTATGGAACTCGCTGCAGACGACGGTGTCGCAACTGCCGTAACAAGCAGGAAGTCGATAAAGCGCCGCAAAAAGTGGCGCACCTGTTGCACACCGTGTATGTGAATCTGCCTAACAATATTCTAATCGTGCCGAAGAAACCCTACATGCTTACCTCAAACATTGGCGTCATTGAAGCCTTGGTAAACGGAGCCGTGGGAACTCTACGAAGGGAATCACTGGCTGCCCGAGCGACGCACTTTCTCCGGTTTCGCAGTAGTGGAGCTGTCATACGTTTTTTTTGTAGCGAGAGCTACATTTCCCGCATAGGCGTGCGCACGAGGGGGGCAGGGGGGGGGGGGGGGCGACCGCCCCCCTTAGTCACCTAAGAGGAGGGGGTGCCAAGTCTGCCCCATACAATGACTTTATAGGGAAGGGGGGGGCGCTGCGGCGAACCTTCCCCCCCCCTTAAGGGTGGCCTGCGCACGCTTATGATTGCCCGTATTCTCGCCGTTTCGCTGTGGCCAGTGGCCGCACCGCGAGCTGAGCCGTTGCCTAGTAACCGCCGCAGCTGACAGCGCTGCTCGCCGCGCCATCTGGCATGACGTCAGAGGAAGAGTCGGTGAAACCCGACTTTGCAACAGCAGAGGAGGATCCGGCGTTTCATCGTATACATAGGAGGGGAAGCTCGGTGGGATTCGTGGGCAGATGTGGAAAAGCGAGTCGGAGAGACTGAAAGAAGCCAGGCTTCGTCGTCGGCATGAAGCCAAGAGGAGGCACGCCTCGAGAAGCGTAACCGCACAGAGAACCAAGCTAAACAATAAAATTAACCGTATATCGCTCGCTACTCATACCCAGGCGTAACGGGTTATTTTTTTCGATGACATGGCGACACACCAGTTGAAGTACAGTGATGATTCGTATAAGGCTCAAGCGCGATAACATGCCGCCCATCTCACTTACACCAGAGCACGAGACAAAGGAACAAATGAGAGAAGAGAGCGTGCTTTCGGTTAGGGGTCTTGGTTAACAGCGTAGGACAAGGGCTAATCATTCAGTTGAAAGACAGCGCTCGTGTCGTCTGGTCTCTTTTTTGTCCGTGTCCATTTGCGTTGTTAACGATGAACTCTCATCAATTGTATTTAAATTAAAACGACGCTGTGGCCGCACAGTGAAACGGGGAAGGGTGGCAGGAGTATGAATAGTGCTTAACGTCACTGTAGCAGAGGCTGGTGGGGCAGGGGCTGCGACACGTCGCTTCCCGTGCGTCTTTATTCTACAGACAACGTAATCACAGAAACCCACACAAAGTCAAAGACATCATAGAAAATTAAAGAAAATCACAAGAGAAACAGAGGAGAACCCCAGCTCCGCAGTTTCTACAGATTTCCCACTGGGTGGAACTGGGGTAAGTTTTTTACTGGCCACGTTGGATAGGCGACTGCCCAGAGCATAAGCTTCTCATAGAGTTTTCTATAAATACATTAGAAGGAACTCTGGTGCTAGCGTCTAAGGGAGCTGAAACGCATGGCGCTTCAGCCAGCATGAGAATGATGGTAATACAGGGATTTGTCTGATCTTCGTTCTTTCAGCTCCGTTTGTCTCCGTGTGAGCTGCATACCCTTTGTCGCGAGATAAAGTTCAACAAATGTTCAGCACTTCCACATCACTATCTTAACCTTTTAGGGTCACGAATTCAAATCGGCTCACGAAGTTCACAATGGTACATTTTTTTATTCGAAACAGAACCAAAATACAATAATAAACAAAGCCACAAGTGCGTTTGAAGCCGCAAGCACGAAGACTAAGCAAATTTATGTACTACCCATCATTCCCATGTTGGATGAACGATCGCAGCGCCAAAGTCCTCTCTAGTTAACTTTGGGAAACTCTATGAAGCTTGTATCTTGCAATGATGAGAAATTCGAAAAATACTTACCAGGTTCATTTATCTGCATGCCATGCGCAAGAACCTGAAACGATTGTGTAGAGTAAATAACGACAGTAAAAAAAGTTGGCCGGCTGTCCCGTAACCGAGAGTAGATGTAAACAGGAACTGGCTGCCAATGGCTATCAATGGTTGAAGGAATGAGGCTACTGGCAAAGAAGACTGATTGGAGATGATAATAGCCACACTCTTTAAATGGGTTTAGTCCATGTTACCTAGGCCACACCACTAAATACTGTTCACTAGTGCGTATGTACGTCATTGTTTATTGTCCCTGTGTGGTATAATCCTTTTGGCTATAATTAGCGTATGCGGCTCCGACATGAGGGGGCATGACAGCTTACTGAGCTGGAATGAACCTGTTTTGAACTAAACCTCGAGCAAGTATCGCACGGCTCCATCTCTTGCAGGGAGAGCAACTCAACCGCCTGCCTCAGAGCACAGGTAACCCTTTCTTAGCGCGAAAATATATATATAAAAAAAAAACACTATAGTGATGTGTACCTGCTTTTGGAATGCCACTATTAAAATCAGGTGTAAAATTTCAAAGTACGAGACGTTATAGCTTCAGTCATCTTGTGAACAAAGAATAACAAGAACATAGTAGCAATATTTTTAAAAGCTGGTGTGGACACTAACTAGCGTAAGTAATGAGATCCTGTCAAAAGGGTCCATGCCACAAAACCGCGCTTTTCGGAACTCTTTGCTGAATGCCCGCATATGTATGGTTTTAGTTCTTTTCTCGTATGAGTGCAAGAATGACGGCGCTGGCATTTGGCTCTGGGTCTCTTAAAAGGCGCCGGCAACTGGAGCAAAGAACATTTCGTGATGATATCATACAAGCCCCCCTGCCCTATCGCATGGAATAGGGCGTTAATGTTATCGTTAACGTTATCAATACACCGCATGCAGGCACATTTGTCATTCATGCACACGAGACAAAAACGTCCTAGCGGCCTTGACGTCATCAAAGCCTCTATTACAGCGCCAGTACTTCAATAACCTGTGTCTATGACGTCATATCATAGGTCGGCAAAAAAAGGTGGAACTCACTCAGACTCACTCATGAAATATATCTTGCGCTTTGGACTTACTCCGACTCAGACTCACCGAAATTTTCCGGAGCCGCACTCACTCGGTCTCACACTCACGAAAGTTTTCTTCAACCGGAGTCAATCGGACTCAAACTCACCAAAATATTGCTCACCCAGACTCACTCAGACGCCGGCTGACGGCTCTATCTGAGTCTCAGCGAGTCCGAGGGAGTCGATTCATGAGTGAGTTCGCCGACCTATGCGTCAGATGCATGCTACAGTCATGAAATCACTTTGAGAACATACTCAGCTCCTGGCCAAAAACAGGGCGGCAGCGATGTTGCGATATGGTGCGTGAAAATGCAGGAATCTCTGGTTCGTACTAAGTATTCGAGACTGATCTCGTCATTGCCTTTTTTATGTTCTCGAGGTCGTATGTAGTAGCACACAGTCGATTTTATTTACTGTCAAGTGTCTAATTCACTTAAAGCGTGAAGCTGTTTAAACTGAGCGTTAATCGTCGTTTGTGAAAAATAAGAAAAAAAAAAAAAACTCGCGGAGCCATGACGTCAGCTCGCGTTGCCTAGCAACCCTTGGCGTATCTGTGCATAACTTTGCCCTCGCTTTGCTATGTCGTTATCTAGCCGTTGCGCGACAAGGCCGGCTACTTGTCTAAAAAAAACAGGGCGTGACTTGCACTCTTGGCTCAAGGCTAGAGACACAGCGGAGTGGATAAAAAAATAGCTGTCCCTGTACCGAAGCTGAGCGATTAAAGCTAGAACACGGCTACGCTGCGGTCATCTGTGATGCGGGGGCACCTACCCGCATCACAGCTATTAAGCTATGCACAGTTTTCTTTTGCAGGTCCTCCCTGCCTTTCTCTCTTTTTATTCTCTCTCTCTCTTTTGCAGGTATGTGCAACTGAATCATCATTCTAGTATACGTAGCTTTGAAGTTATTTTACCATCTTCAGAAAACTTTTCTGAGAACTCGACATGTTTAAAGTATTGTGCGTGTTCCAGAGAGTCATTTTAACATGATACGCGTTTTTATTTATTTGTGTGCATACAATGGCAAACATTCTGAATATTTTTGGTCCTTAGTGATCCTCTATCTCTTTGGGGCTTACTTGGGTACGTCCTGTTTTGTACACAAAACAACAACGAAACGATTATCACCATGTACTCTCTGTGAAGCATAGCCCGCTTCAATGATATATTATTTGTCTTACTGTCTTGTATTAATCATCAGTGCTCGTAATACACGTGACAACATCACTGGTGCACGCGTGTTACAAGACATCCGAACGCACGTTGCTGTGATCAGCTCCCGCAAATGAGTGACTTTTGCTGACGTACTTCATTCATCGATTTGAGAATGCTGCCAGCTGTGATTTCTTGGACAAAGGGGAACGTTACTCAGCCACCACGATCTGGGTCAGGTTTCGATCACCATAGCGTCCAGGGCTTAATCTTTTATTGCGATAGTAATTATATGGACACTCGCGGCTGGTTTTCACCGTCGGCGTCGGCGTCATTTGCCGTATATGTATATGTATATATATAACCCCGCTCGTCGTTCGTGAGCGTGAAAAGACGCGAGGGGGGGGTCCCTCGAGCGACCTTCGATTTTACGAGCGGGGGCGCGCGCGCTATCTCCCCTTCTCGGCGGCCGACCGCGGCGGGGGGGGGGGGGGGGGGGGTCGACGTTCGATTTTACGAGCGCGGGCGCAGGCGCGCGCGTTATCTCCCCTTCTCGGCGGCCGACAGCGGGGGGGCCGGTGTACCCTTCTACGTGCTGCGCTCTCAACGCGAAGAGAATTCTCTTAAACAAGCGTTTTCTAGAGTTGCGTGAGATCGGATCCAAAAAGAGTTAGCTGCCAGCCTCACTTCGTATAACATTACAATTTTTTGCTATCGCATTCATTGCTTCACCCTTGCGGTGAAACTGACTTTTTTTAGGAGGTCATTGCATCAAGGCCAGCCAGCCATAGCAAAGCCGGCTGGCAGCGAGGCCAAACGCTGCCAGGCCAAGAAAATAGGCTTAGATTTACTGCAAAATACACAAAACAAAGGATAGCCCACGCTTAAAATCTGAGAGTGCTGCCTAAATTTTCTCGTGCGTTCCTATCGCGATAAAAGTAGCTTGAATCTTACCGAAGATGATGATTCCAGGAGGAGGCTTACGCCAACGACGAAATGAATCATAGCGGTCGAGATTGCTGTAGTTTCGTTGTCTGCGCAGTATACATAGCGGTTGTTAGTACGGAAAACTGGAAGTGATAGTTCGGCGTAATCTGGGACGAAATACGTGTAGAGGACGATACATATTTACGTCATTGTCACAGTCTTTCAATTCAGAAGACGCCGGATATGTAACAACGGATAAGAACAGGTCTTAATTGCATCAACTTTATTGTACTAATCACACGCATTTTAGACAGTAAGAAAAGAACTTCATACAATGTGCCCTCTGGTGCTAAAACTTGATTAACCTAGAAAGGGAGCTGAAAAACAATATTGCTTCTCCATTGCTTTCTGTTAGCAAGAAATGGACGAGTCAGGCCGTCAGTCAGTCAGTCCGTCAATCAATCAATCAATCAATCAATCAATCAATCAATCAATCAATCAATCAATCAATCAATCAATCAATCAATCAATCAATCAAAGCTTTACTCTGAAGACTAGAAAAAACCCATCGGCCCCGGTTCTGGTGCACTTTGCAGAACGCGAGATACATGGTTTCTGATATGGGCTAATATGTTGAAAGATAAAAGGTAGATCGTATTATTTTATCAATGAATTGCCAAACAGGTGCAACTGCATAGGTATTATCAATTCATTAACCAAAGATGAATGAATACTTTTGTCAATGCTAAAGCGAAACATGGCACATATGTCCTGGTGGAGTATTGATCCGACTGCAGCCCATGACATACATAAATGCAGGATAAACTCTGAATTTCAGCCTGCGGTGCGGAATTCCCCGTTGTACAAGCATAGATGACGTCTCTTAAAGTCAAAGTTATATCTACTGGAGAATCCAGAACATGCATTCGACATCTGGCGCACTACAAATAGCTGTGAATGTCAAAAAGTGCAGGCCACGCTTATGCTTCATCAGCTTCAGCGAATTACTTTTTCCACATCACGAATTACGCTAATCCAAATATGAGTAGATTATCGCTCGCTCTTACAGGACCATTCGATTCGATAATTCGACGTCTCGCAAAAGTGAATTACGGAATAAAGAAATCCACACGTCTCCACGAAGTGAATCATGACGAGTGGGCGAAGCTCTGGGTATCGTATGGGTAAGTAACCTACGTTACCCGAGCGTTGCCCCATATAATCTAAATTGAGTGAGATAAAGTGACATAAAGTGCCGTGAAGATTCGACGACAAAGCTAGGTCCTAAGGTCCATAATCTCTACGTTGAAGTCGCCGACTAGTAAAAAAGGTTTGTGCTTGTTTTATCTTGCTCTGTCACAATTATGATTGATTTTCGTCTGTTGTAAGCCTTTTCTTATTCACATACACACATATGTTTCGACTATAGCAACGGTTTTGTATATATAATTGACAGCGGACAATGAGAGTCGACGAAAAAGCTAGGTCCTAAGGTCCATAATGTGTACGTTGAAGTCGCTGACTAGTATAAAAGGTTTGTGCTTGTAGGTGTTTTTATATTGTTCTGTCACAATTATGATTGATATTACATATTGGTTAAACCTTTTTTTTTTGTCATATGCATTGACTGATTGGTGCTTAAATGTCGGTGTTTTTACGGTGTTGTGGCCTTTTATTTTGTCCTGGTTAACAGCCTTTTATTTTGTTCTTGTTAACCTTTTGTTAACCTTGTATACGGTGCTGTGCCTGTGACAACGGACACCCTTGACGTGGACGGCTAAGCCTCGGCCTTAAGGTGCTTCGCGTCCCAAAAAGACGTGCGTGGCTTTCACTATTGAGTCCGCTTTGTCAACGGTTCAGAAAGACATCCGTTTCACCAGCCTCCGGTTTTTGAGGACACAGCTTCCGGGAAATGTTTAGAAATTGAGAATTCGCGGCAACTCATGAAGGCCTAGAAAAACCTGCTGTACACAACGACATCATTTCAGCACTAAAAAAGACAAAAACACGACAGATGATAGCTAGGGCAAGTGCTTGTTCTGTCAAGTACTCCTCTTTCTTTAGGGATGAAATGAGAATATCGTCAAGTATGCACGAACTCGGCCAGCAACAACTTCCTAATAAACTGTTGTATACATGTTAAACACCATCGTAGGGCAGCACAAACGACAGAGAAAGGGTAGGAACATAAGGAACAGTCAGCGCTAAAGCATGAGGATTGAAAGCAACACACGCACAGGTGAACCTTTCCATCCTGCTTGTCTTCTTTTTGTCCTCGTGTATTTGCGCTGCCTTTTCTTTAGAAATGTTACGCCAACACTCTTACATTAAGCTACGATGTTTCAAGAGGTAGGAAGGGTTGCTCTTACGCTGGCAGTGACCGCCCACTGGCCGCAACACTACCGCACAGCGTATGGAACCACATGCCCTTTTTGTGACGTTCCTATAACTGCAGTAGACGTGGCACACTTGTTCTGGTCGTGTCTGGGCCTAGAGCAAGCACGCCTTCGTCATCTCAGAGCAACCGGTCACCGTCCCGGGCGCCCTCCGGACTTACAAGGGTGGATAAGAGGACCATTCCACCGATCCTTGTTGAACTTTATGCACGAGTTCAACTTGTTCGTTTATGTGTGATGAGCCTCTCGTGTTATGCACGTTTGTTATGCCAAAGAGCAGTCTTTCGAATAAAAAAAAAGCACGCGCATTCATGAGAAACCCACTTCATTGGAAAGTACACACACCTATATTTTGGTACAACAATTAGTTCGCACTGACTAATCAAGATGTTCAACCAGTTCCAGCTCAAAATTTCTATACTTTTTCTCTACGAAGTGCCCGGCTGAAGCGATCCTTCTGTCGTACATGCATATCATAAGCTTCGCACTGACTTTGAAAATAAGGCTTAATATTGACGGTTTTAACTCACCGTACTAAATTACAAGAGTCCGTCCCGCGTTTAGAAGCCGGCCGTGTACCAACCAACACGGACGTGTAAGGTTATTATAGGAGGCAATGTCTTTATGATTCAATTAAGGAATTTTTTTTCGAAATTTTAGTTTGGAATATCTGAGACCGAAAAATGAACAGTGACGACTGACTCATACAGACAGGTCCATTGTGTCGAAGCAGAAACTTGCGTGTCGAGGTATGAGAGAAAAAGCGTGAAAAGTCTCTTTTTAGAGAATACCGTTCTTTCAACAGTTAGTAGAGACATTGCAGTGGGCGTGAATTAAAATAGCCTTGCGTTTGACATAAATGTTCGGCGACACTTTCGACAAAGCATTGTTCTGGTTGGGAAGGTACAAATACCTAACCCGGAGTCGATGATCGTAGCGAGTGGGAGCCCTGCATCACAATGGCGTTGCTACGCCAGAAATACTCCTAAAAACGTATCCTAAAAAGTCATGGCACAGAACGAACAAAGAAGTTCAGAAGAAGCTAGAGGATTAAAGGCTGAAAAGATGCTTTGGCAGAGAGCTGTCGCTGGAAAAAGCCTTTCCGCAAGTGTTCTTGTCTTGTCAAAACGAGTTGGCGAAACGTTGGGTAGGTGACACCCCCCCGTTCGCGAAAATCATGCCATAACAAAGTCGAGGCAGTCGGCTAGTGAGAAACAGCTGTTATGAATTTATACGTTCATTATTTCGGAACCAGGGATGTAGCGATGGAAGCATTTATTTAATCATTCTGAGGCTATTTCTAGGTCCACTGTAGGTGGACGACCTTTACGAATGGTCTCCAATCTACCGTATCTTGCTCGAGTTGATTAAATATTGTCCCTGGGAACGTCATCGCTCCACCAAAATGGCTGTCGTACTTCTTGAATATGGAAGCCGAAGACGGTCTCAAAACCGCGCGCCAACGATCATTATTACGAGGTGTTTCGAGTTTCGGCACCAAATGTAAAGAACAGAGACCGACGGCATGCTAGCCTTCTCCTCCCCCCTTCAATGCCACACCTCGTAATGATGATCGTTGGCACGCGGTTACGAGACCGTCTTCTTTTTCCATTTTCAACAGTACTCGGGTTGTTATGAGATCACAACAAGCTGTTATGAGATCACAGCAAGGGTGTCGTAATTGTACGCCACCGCCGCCGCCGCCGGTGTCCGTAACCGTTATCGCAAGATGCAAGAAAAAAACATGGTTGATTCCCCCGTCCTAGGAATCGGTATAACATGAAAGTGAAATGTGTCCTTACTGAAGTAGTTGAATGTTTACTGTATACACTGATATAAGAGAGCTTGCACAATGTTTATCGGTGCTTGACAGTTACAGCACCGTTTAACGTGGATGTATACACGTCGACGCTTGGTGGTACATTTGTATCGAAACGACTAACGTCCATGATTCACGATTAAACAAACCCTTGTGGTCATAGATGCTTGTGGTAGCTCTACGGTGAGACCGGAATCAAAGCGGTGTGGCAGCCAGAAGAGCGTCACTGATTGGACGCCGAACTTGGGTTCAGGTCGCGTAGTCGCGGCATGTTAGAGTTATGGAACACCACTGCCCGACCAGAAGGAAACGCAACGCGCGACGTGTCTTCCCCGTTGGCCGGCTGTGATTTTTCCCGGGGCAAACGTAAGTTGGGAACGCGTAGTTACAACCACGCAAAACAGTCGACCGTTGAAGACAAGGATGTTTTAACCAAGGAGGTTGGTCGGTTTTAACCTCCTTGGTCAAATAGCTATTTCTAGTAGGGATTGATGCTATGAGTGACGCCGACGCTGGGGGTAAGGTCGCCACGTGGCAGTGTGTTAATGAGTCGACAAAATTGCACTTTTCCTATTCGAAGTGCGCCGAAGGGGACGGACGCGATGCTGTGAAGGAGCTAATCATGGGATTTCGCGGTCATGATGCATTACTTCACTTTAGCAAGAGCACTGCGAGATGACAGTGGTAGATAAAAAAAAAATGCCCCCCACCTCCCCGAAGGGAATCGTGAGGAAATGCGAATGCATTTCTTGCGCCGACACCGACTTCTGCCATCGCCTTGAGAGGCGCCCAGCCAGCGAACGGTCGAGAGGAGGCGCGAGCGGACGGGAGAGTGGGGCGCAGAGAGGGAGAGAGAGCGAACGGCGAGAGAAGGAGCGGCGAAGCACAGCACCTACCCTCTCCTACACTCTCTCGCACCACATGTTCCGGTTGCTAGGGGCGAGGATAAGCGCGCGCGCCCGCAGCTGTTGCTATGGGAGAGGGAGTGAGCGCGCCGCCGCGGACAACGCCGCACAACGCCGGATGCCTGACATAGCCCGACTAAGAAATTCATTCGCATTTAAAAGGCGCGTTTGTATAGCCTACAAAGTGTGTTACCGTGGCGCAGTGGATAGCGTGCCCGGCATATGTTGTCACGGACCAAGAGGTCGTAGGTTCGACTCCCGTTGACGGAAGTTTTTTTCTTTGTCTTCTGATCATGCGTATTTTTTTTGAGGTCATTCCCGTGACGGAAATAGGTCACTGAAGTCTAGGTCGACTCCGGCATAAAACACTTTTGCGGTAAAAAACAAAATAAGGGAAAATATCGAGGATAGCACTCGGTTACAGCGCAACAAACACGAGGACAAAAGAAGGAAAACGGATAACACGGCGCTGACTCGCAACTGATCCCAACCAACTGGCCCAACTTGCCGTTTTGCTGCTATCGAGGATGGAACGGGGTTTTTAACCTGGGTCCTCTCCGTGGCAGCCCAGTATTTCGCCACAGAGCTATGTCGGTGCCCGAAACCCCCGCGCACAAAAACCCTATACAAGCGGCATGTCGGGGTGGAACCGCGTTAAAATACGTAATATTGCGTGGTAGAAGAGTAAAAAAACAACCAGGCGTCACAGAATGAGCACTGTGTAAGCAGGCGTCACACAGTATGAGGTGCGTAACGAGCATAGGTCGGCGAAAAATCTGGAGCTCACTCAGACTCACCCATGAAAAACATTGTGTCCTAGGGACTCACTCGGACTCAGACTCATAAAAATTTTCCTCTACCGGACTCACTCGCACTCACATTCACTAAAAATTTTCTCAGCTGGACTCACTCGGACTCAAATTCACCAAAAGATTACTGACTCGGACTCGTTCAGACTCAGACTCAAAGCTCGATATGAGTTTGAGTGAGGCTGAGTAAGTCGACTCATGAGTCCGTTAGCGTATAACTGGCTTTCTCGACCATGGTGTCAATGCTCTTTAACACCAGTATTTCGAGTAATCGGTGCTCTATTTGCCGCATTTTCATCTCGTGCTGTCAAATATGACATATCAGTGGTTGGAATCAAGTAAGGATATTTTTATTGTAAAAGTTGACTCACAAGAGATATTTTTATGAAGTATTCCCGGGAAAGAGTTCCCGGGGGGTGGAGGGGACGTCACGGCGTTCCCCCATCTTCTCTGTAGTTCACGCTTCTGATCAATAAATACTCAGCTGTCGTATGAATGCTGGAGCTTTGAAGTATGTGTTAGTCGGCGTGAGTATAAACGTGGGCCTGCGTAAGGCTGATCGCATTGGTGAAGTTGAGTGAATAGAACCATAGATCGGCTGAAATGTGTAGAGCTCACTCCGACTCACTCAAGTAATACATTTCGCGCTCAGGGCTCACTCGGACTGAGACTGACCAAAATATTACTCACCTGGACTCATTCGGACTCCAATTCATGGCTCGATCTGAGTCTGAGTGAGTCCATTGAATAGAGTCATGAATGAGTTTGCCGAACTATGGTAACGAGTGCGTCGTTGAATGCTTCCAACCCATTACAAAGGGCTCAGCCCTAATCCTTCAACGCCATCAGCTACCGAATGAATTAATGGAGTAGTGGGTACCTTGCAAGCGTACTTGTATTAGTAACCCCAAGAGAGTTTGCAACGGGCTCTAGAAATGGCGCTCTTCCAGCTTTCGCTGTGACTGCGCTGCGCTTTCCGCGAAGTCCTGGCGTTTTTTTTACCCTTCCCTGGTATCCATTCCGCCGCTCTAGCTGACGCATTACACATTACCTGACCTGCCGAAGGACATTTCTTCCGCTTAACATCGACGAGAATCCCAGGGATCAATCTTTACTGTCTGCCCCATTGAGCTGTCTTCCGATTTCATAATGCGACACCTAGCGTTTCCCGTGGCATTCTGCGCTGCGTGGTCCTCAAGCTCTCCTCGAGTTTCTTTGCTTAACTCAAAGTTTCAGCCATATGTATGTTAAAACTAGCCGAATTTATTTAGAAGCCGTCATGACCTGGCAGTAGTCGGTAGCAGCGCATTGTATTTACGATATCGTGATTGGGTTGTATCTGATTGTCGGAACAGTTATATGATAAAGACATTTTTATGAACAGCGATCTTGCTGTTTTGTCAACATCTCAGCCATAGTTCTGCTACCTATCCCTTACGTGGCTACTTTTTTTGCTGACATTCGGCGTCACAACACCAGCACAGCTTGGACATCAAAATATTGCGAATGTTTACCATCCCTTCACGGCACATCATGGTTGACTGCCGAGAATCGAATCCGAACATCACAACGAAGGAGTGCCGAGCACTCCTGACGAGTCTAACTTCGACTCTCAACTCACGGCCATCTGGCGGGCCCGCGAGCTGGCGGATAGGATGAGCAGATCTGCCCCGACGTGGGTCTAAGCCGTGTGTGCGACTTCGTCACGTCCTGCTGGACGTAGGAACAATTTGTATTCATTCATTCATTCATTCATTCATTCATTCATTCATTCATTCATTCATTCATGCATTAATGAACTAATTAATTAATTTCTAAATACTTTCCGACACGCATGATTTGTCCTGCATGCGAAACACAGCTTCAGTAGGTTTCATGTGGTCATACCGGTAGGGTGTTCATTGACGCGTCATCGACTAGCATAATAGTTTTCGATCTCTGTTTCTTGTTACATCTTCTTTTGCCGTGTTCATCTGTATGCCAGTCCCGTGACTTCTGTAATACACTCGAACACCTGATTAGCCGCGTTCTTTATGCAGCGGACATTGATAATTCACGAATTTTTCCTGTTTCCGACAGGGCATGCTGCGCGACGTGACCGGGCAAGTCGTGTAGAACTGAATGCAGCATGCCCATCCGGCTGTGCTGAAATTCGGGGAAAAAAACAAAAAAAAATTTACCATGTGTTTAAGACATCTTTTTTTGGGTTAGTAGTCATGTCTCTGTCTGCAATTTTTTACTTTTCCATTTTCTGTCGTCTTTCTTTGCTTTTACCTTTATATTCTCTAGCAACTCCTTTATAAATCGAGCGGGTTTTGAACCTTGGCCTGGCTTTCGAGTGTTGTAGTGCGGAGCTACGCCAGTATTTGAATATTCTTTGCAAAAAAAAAAAAAAAAAAGCCTTATAGATGCGTTGTGTTGGGCAAAGAATCGCGTTAACAGACCTAAGAGAGTGCAGTAGAAGAGTAAAATAGCGCCAGGAAAATGCCAACTGCGTAACGGGGCGGTGGTTGTAAGCTTGCCACCATTACATAGGGCTCAGCCATAATTCTTTGTCCTCATCAGTGGCAGCATCAACACAGTGCACATAATGATTTACAGATGTGTAGCGGGTACCTCGCCTCTCCGCAGAATATTGAATAATGGCATAGAGCACTTGGAGTAGTGGGTACCTTGCAAATTTAACTGTAGTAGGCGCCCCAAGAGAGTTTGCAAACGAGCTCTAGAAAGGCGGCTGCTCCAGCTTTCGTTGTGAGTTTCCTGCGTGTGTCGAGAATGCCTGGCGTTTTTAAGTGTGGAGCACTTAATGGGCTCGGGCTGTCGTAAGCTGTCATCGGATGCTGTCGTACATATGCATCCTTTCTTGTCATTTCGCCCGCTTGTTGTTGAGTAAACGATGACATGTTTGTCTGAGAGTGTTAGATGACCCCCTGCGACGGGTGCAAGTAAAATGTACGATCGCCGAACTGCACGTTTTGCATTTAGTAATGCGTGGCAGTTCCCCGGCGTCTTCTGTGCTGTAGTTCAGCTACGTTTGCAGATGTTGCTGAATGCTTGAGTAAGTTTGTCCCATGCCAACTTTGCACATGATAGCTCTGACGTAGCGCAATAGAACGGCGTGGCGCTGATTCGCTTGCACTCACAGTGTTGTTAAGGGCACCGGCACTGCATGGGGAATAAATTTTAAAATTCTCGTGGTCCGCGATGCATTTTGCCAGTCATGCTGAGCTTCTCGTTTACTGTCCTTCTTCGAGAACTGTGCCGCTTGACGAACTGCAGTACGGCAGAAAAACAGCAGCTACGTACGAGGGAAAATTGCTGGATCTGTCGACGGCTTTCCGCCAGCGAAATGTAGACTGCAGACTCGAGAACACTTTGCCGGCTGCCACTTGGTTCCGTCAGCATTGTAAAAATATTAGTTAACTTGCGTGGACAGTAAATTGGCAGTGAACTAGCAACAGTACGTACTTTATAAGCGTGCCCATAGGATCACTTGCTTTACGCGGCGTACACTAATCCTGCGTTCTCTCCAGTTTCTAAGCATGGTCACGGCAAAAAACTGAAAGACTTCGTTCCACGTGCGCGTACTTCTTGTAGTTAGTGGCACATTTCACGAGACAAAATTTCATACGTGACATTTCAAAGCACCGCTAACAAACTGACTCGGCTCCGCTCATGGGTGGCCTCCCGCACGGAGTACACCAGAAGCTTTCGTTCACTCCCGCACCGCGGCGCCACCGGCTCAGTGCACGTTTATAAATTGTTCACTAACCACCATCATCAGCCTCTCTTTTGGCCACTGCTGGACGAAGATCTTCGATTAATCTCCAGCCCACCCTGTCAGCGCACAGATTGCAATTTATGCCTCGAAATTTCTGTTCGTCGCTCAACACAGGCGGCGGGTGGCGGATGGGCAACGGGTAGGGTTGGGTACACAGATTGGGTAGCGGGGCCTCTGCTGGCTCCAGCACCGCTACCTAACTCATGATATATATATACATTGCTATGTTCTAAATGACCGTGTTCTGTCTGTCCTTATAGCGTAATTTGTCCAGGTCACATTTTTTCTGCTTAAGACGCACCTAAGATGTCAACTTCCGCTGTTAGCAAAGCCAAACATGGCGTCACGTAGGCAGAAACATATCGCATCGCCGTGTATAGCAAGGGTTGGGGCAGGGATGTGAGGGTAAGGAGGATGGAAAGAAAGAAGGAAGAGGATAAAGCATATCAGTCATGTATGGCTTTAGGCCGGCAGAATGAAGTATAGCATAGCCGTGCATACCAACGCGTGGGAAAGAGAAGTGACGGTGAGGAGGTCGGGTAAGGAGGAGGAGGAGAGAGGGTAGAGCACTGCATGGTCACGTATGGCATTAGGCAGGTAGAGCCGTGCATGCTGCGCCGTGCTCCCTATTGGGCTGCAGAAATTAGGCGTCTCTTTCTTCCAACCACCACCAACAACAACGATAGTAAGGGTGCGAAAAAGGGAAGTGGGGGGTGAGGACGAGGAAAAAAGTGGTGCATAGTATAGTATAGTAATATGATAAAAAGTGTAATGAGGGTGAAGGGGGGAGTGAATAGAGATGGAGGAGGAGGGAAGAAGGTACCACTGCATCACAAATTAGTTTTTTTTTTCTCGCCATGGAGGCCTAGCAGGCTGCGCGGTTTGATCGCCAAGGGTGCGCTTGCCGTGAACACGAGCGTAGCTAATAGGAACGCAGATGTTTCGGTGACGCTAACAGGTTGCGTTCGTCCTGTCTACTTCTACTTTGGTGTCTCGTTCCCAAGCGCACATTAAGTTCACATAATAATGTCTTACCAACTAGCCCCCCCCCCCCCCTTTCCACTACAGGCGCTCCTTCAGTTCGTAGCTGAAGGACAGGCGAGTCCCCTGCTCTGCACTTCCTATAGCTTTCATGTTGAACTGCAACCAGCATAAATGTTTATTGTTGTATGTCGAAAATAGAAGTCCGTTGAAATTAAGGTTATCTGAGCACGTTGTAAGCAAGACAGTGTCGTACATAGCCAAGGAATCTTTTCTTTATTTGAACGTAGACTCTCTTTGAGGCATATTGCACGGCTCATGTTCTGGAAACCCTGTTTCACATGCGAGCGACTGAACGGTGGTGCCCGCGGCTATCGAGCGGCATCAGGATACGCGCGCGCGTCCTCGTTTTTAGGCAGCGCGCGTCCCTGCATGCGCAGTGATGGTTGTGGAAAGCTCGCTCACGGTCAGCGTAACAAGAGCTTATTAAAACTACCCATTAAAGAAAACCAGCTAGCGACTGCTGCCACTCGGCCGAAAGGGTCAGTCAGCCGTCTTGGCCGTCTGGGCCGAAAGTCAGTCAGCCGGCGTCGAGCCACCCTCAGGACCGCGCATTCTGTGTGAATAAAGTTGATTGCTCCCCCCCGGTGGATAGCGCTCGCAGGTTGCCTTTCTCCGAGTTCGTTTGTTCTGGTGCGCTTGGGTTGTAAGTTGTTCCTGCCTTCTACATACGGGTGCTCGATTGTCACACGTCTAAACCTTGAATTACGTAAATGTATACAGTGTATACAGCAAATAATCAACATCAGTAGTCACGGTTTACTTCTGTTCCAACTTTCTTTTCACCGCGCAAGTCTTGTTGCACGCTCAAACACTTGCCCATGGAAAAGAAAGAAAAAAAAAAAAAAAAAAAAAAAAAAAAAAAAACGGCTTTTGTGGTTTTAAGCTGTCATGGGGCTTTCGGTGCGCAAAGTGGCTGGCTTGGGCGAGTTCGGTCTGACATACGTCACATAGCAACAGCGCCTGTGTCCTTCTTTCACTGGTCCTATGTCTCTTTTGCACTGTTTTTATGTGAAGCTTTCGGTGGCCTTCACTCTCGAGCGCCGCAGGGCGTCGGCGCCCCGCCTGGGCCGGCTATCGGATGCAAGCGGCCTAGGCGACTATATTGTGGCTAAGTGAAGGAGCTCGTCTCTTTGTTCCCCTATTTACATTCCCGGTGGCCTTCACTCTCGAGCGCCGCAGGTCGTCGGTGCCCCGCCTGGGCCGGCTATCGGATGCAAGCGGCCTAGGCGACTATATTGTGGCTATGTGAAGGAGCTCGTCTCTTTGTTGCCCTATTTACATTCCCGGTGGCCTTCACTCTCGAGCGCCGCAGGGCGTCGGTGCCCCGCCTGGGCCGGCTATCGGATGCAAGCGGCCTAGGCGACTATATTGTGGCTATGTGAAGGAGCTCGTCTCTTTGTTCGCCCTATTTACATTCCCGGTGGCCTTCACTCTCGAGCGCCGCAGGGTCGTCGGTGCCCCGCCTGGGCCGGCTATCGGATGCAAGCGGCCTAGGCGACTATATTGTGGCTATGTGAAGGAGCTCGTCTCTTTGTTGCCCTATTTACATTCCCGGTGGCCTTCACTCTCGAGCGCCGCAGGGCGTCGGTGCCCCGCCTTGGGCCGGCTATCGGATGCAAGCGGCCTAGGCGACTATATTGTGGCTATGTGAAGGAGCTCGTCTCTTTGTTCCCCTATTTACATTCCCGGTGGCCTTCACTCTCGAGCGCCGCAGGGCGTCGGTGCCCCGCCTGGGCCGGCTATCGGATGCAAGCGGCCTAGGCGACTATATTGTGGCTATGTGAAGGAGCTCGTCTCTTTGTTCGCCTATTTACATTCCAGTAAAGATGCGGCGGCATTGTTGTCAAAAAGATGCGTGACCATTCAAAGGAACAAAAACAGCAAACTTTTCGAACGCGCTAGGTCAGAGTAGTAAAAAAAACAAAAAAAAACAGCAACATGCGTGGAGAACTACTAGTGCGGGGTGCCGCAGGGTCCCCCCCGTCCAGACCAATGTTGGAGCTAGTCCGCCCCGGTGGAACAGTGGCTACGGTGCTCGGCTGCTGACCCGATGGTCGCAGGTTCCATCGCGGCCGCGGCGGTCGCATTTCGATGGAGGCGAAATGGTAGAGGTCCCTGTACTGTGCTACGTCAGTGCTCGTTAAAGAACACCGGATTGTCAAAATTTCCGGAGCCCTCCACTACGGCATCTCTCATAATTATATCGTGGTTTTGGGACGGTAAACCTCAGGTATTATATAATGTTGGTACTACGATTCGATATAGATGAATAAGAACAATACGACACGTGCAATGTCGGCTTTGATGGAAGCGCCGTCGAGAACAGCAAAAGGGAAAGAATGGTACTTCTACACCGCTAGTGGAGAGCAGCTTGTTGAAGCGGATGTCGTGCGCTATAAAAGCGAGTTCCTCCCAGCCCGCACGCCCGCTCCAGAACTGCACCCCGGCCGTCACGTGCTCGCCACGTCACTCCTCCCCCCATTGGCTGAACTTGGGAGGGCTCTCTGCCACCAGCGAATTTTCGCAACTTGGGCGGTCTCAATCGCAGTGGTGCGCGGACGCTCCAAAAACTGGTTTTG
This sequence comes from Rhipicephalus appendiculatus, assembly GCA_030522465.1. Taxonomy (NCBI): domain Eukaryota; kingdom Metazoa; phylum Arthropoda; class Arachnida; order Ixodida; family Ixodidae; genus Rhipicephalus; species Rhipicephalus appendiculatus. The sequence goes on from JALIZH010000395.1 coordinate 20,945, forward strand.
GGCTCCCCCAACTCTTGCAGCAATATCGCTGTTATGTAAAACAGGCTTAAGGGCTTTCGTGTGTGTGAATAAAAACTATGGTTTGTCGTATTTGTTGTAAACGCGACACCAGCGAGGAATACACTAGTCCGGTGTAAAGACTAGATCAGTTTGAATCTTCCCAACACAGCGCAGACGTCAGAAGTCTGACCACGGTGACCGAAGTGCAGCCGCCGATGGCGACTAAAGTCCCGCTCATGCTGTCCGCATTGTTTCCTCCGCAGGTGGGACCCCAGATCATCCGTCTCATGACGTTAGCAGTGCGCTCCTACTGGCACAAGCTTATGTGCATGCATCATTCGGCAGTATATACCGCTCATTTGTGAAGTGTTACCTCACTACTTGTGCACTGCATGACGTCAGTGATGGTAGTTCGAAGTAACACAGAAAGCAGATATAAATGTCCTCTCAAACATTCCGCTACACTCAGATACAATTTTAGAAGTCCGCGGCAATCCCTTTTCAAAGGCGGACGCACACAAGCCTGCACCAATGGGCGCGTCGTCCTGAATGACGTCATGACCCGGACGGCCGGTGTCCGCGCGCCATCGGAGAACATTGACGAGTGCACAAGCGGGAATATTTCTTTAGTCATGGAGGTGACCGGGTGCCGCTCTTCGGCCGTCTGTGCGGAGCCGCTCCGGGCTTTTTAACTTGTACCCGAGTATAGGACGGTTCGCTTGGCCATAATTCACTGTGCATTCCACTATTCACTGTTTATTAGCCCCAATCAAGGCTGAGGGGGGAAATAAGAAGCGTAGCTTCTCAGGGAAACGGGAAGATGAAAGGCCACTGTGGTACATTGTAAGATGGCAGTTGCAGGGGTCCTTCGCCCGGGTAGGCCTTCAGGGAGGTGCTCACCACCTGCTTGATCCATGGTGCGAACGCGTCCACGCGTGTGAAAACTATCGGTGTTTTATCTCTTGCGCAGCCGCCACCGAACGAGACAATGCCCACTTGTAGGTCGGGGCCCCCGACCAATCGAGAAATGGCCGCTCCGCCGGAGTCACCCTGAAAAAAAAAAAAGAAAAAAAGAAAAGGAGAATGGCGTTCACGGCATGCGTGTCCTCGAGGACTTTTTCTACAGGATTCAATTTTTAAGTGCACACACATCGTGCCGTCTGTATTGATATACCGCAGCTTTAGGCACATGCTATAGCTGGGTCATATACTTACACTGCATATCGTGCGTTGTTGTTGCCAGGATCAACTAGTTTACGAGTTCGTCTCCCCAACTCGTTAACTAGTTGGTAAGGGATATATATATATATATATTCAATTTTCGTAAGTGTGCTCCTTCATTTCTTGACTATATGTGCACCGGACCCACAGAACTTTCTTTTTAATCATATATATATATATATATATATATATATATATATATATATATATATATATATATATATATATATATATATGATTAAAAAAGAAAGTTCTGTGGGTCCGGTGCACATATAGTCAAGAAATGAAGGAGCACACTTACGAAAATTGAATATTTTTACTGGTTAACGTTTCGGCCGTGGCACGGCCTTCTGACGAAGGCCGTGCCACGGCGTGACGAAGCCGTGGCACGGCCTTCTGACGAAGGCCGTGCCACGGCCGAAACGTTAACCAGTAAAAATATTCAATTTTCGTAAGTGTGCTCCTTCATTTCTTGACTATATATATATATCTGGAGAAGCTTTTTCAATGGGCCAAACGTACTTGGTAAGAGAAGAGACACAACTTAGCGGTTGTCTTAGTTTTATTTTCCAACGGTTTCGACCGGTGGACCGGTCTTCGTCAGGGCTGATGAAGACCAGTCCACCGGTCGAAACCATTGGAAAATAAAACTAAGACAACCGCTAAGTTGTGTCTATATATACGAAAATGTGGCTGGACGGGGGATGACTGCCACCAGAGCTGAGTTGGTACAGCACCAGACGCGTTACTCGAAAAGTGCAGGTTCGGTCCCTCCTAGAGGCAACGACAGCGTCGGAGATTAGTAGGTGTAATTTTCTTAGACATTAAAGGGGCCTAAGATGACGTCCTTCATTAGACCATCCTTGACACGCTTGAACACACTGGCGGAGGAGGCCTTGACGCGTGGGCCGTCAATTATCTTAGCGGACGTACCATGTTCATGTAGACGCCTGGCGGCGACAAGGGCCTGGCCCCACGTAAGCCGTGGAGTTCCACCAGGCGCCATACTCAGCCCCATATTTCTCAAAATCACGCTAACTGGTCTTGCCACTGAGTTCCCTACCGTTGGGTAAAATCACTGCCTGCGCGGATGATATATGCATATCGGCATCTAGAGCAACGCGTCCGCAACTCCGATCAAGACTACAGCAGACGACAACAGTAACATCAGAGTACTTGCAGCTGTCAAAGCCTGCAACTTTCAACAGGAAACTGCGCTGCATTGTTGGTACAAAGAAATCGATGACCCGTGACCCGGTCTTCGCTAACGGTTCTGTGATTCCTGCTGTCACGCACTGCCGATACATAGTTGTCGGCATCGACCACAGCCAGTCTTGTACGAAGCATGTCGATGCGCTACGGATTAAATGTTTTGTAGACGTCCTTCGAGTTGTGGCCGGACTAAGATAGGGGCTGCTCTGAGAAAAGCCTCCTACAGATATACCAGGGCAGTGTTCGTTGGCTATGTACGGTACAGCTCATCTGCGCTTTCGAGTATGCGAGGAACATGCCCGAGTACTTTGGACAGCCTTCGAGCACGAATGCTGCAAACTTGTCTAGGGTTACCATGGTCTACATAAACCTCTGGCACCAAAGAGGAGCCGCGAGATTTACTTATCTTATAAAACCCTTCCAATCCTCCTTCGACTGCTCTCCCGACACGCAAACCACCCCTTGTCTCCGCTGCAGACAGACCGACCAGGCTGCAGCTGCTCACGGTGCTTAGATACACACAGGGACGTCATTCCTTTAGGCTTTGCATTTGCCATCATCACCGAAGCGGCACCGTGGACACTGAACAGACTATTTCTCTCCCTTAAAATACCTGCGATTACGAACCGCATCGGACTCACCACTGTATGTCCGATCTAATGTCCCAGAAAAATCTCAATCATGTCCTCTGTGAATGCAGGCTATACGAACCAGAGAGACAGTCTCTAAAGGAGGCCGTAAAACTCCAACGGGACTCTAACTTGGAGTTAAAGGGCCCCTCACCAGGTTTGACAATTTTGAGCTGACGAGCGCAATTCATACATTGAGCGTTCACGATCACGTCTGCCAAATTTTGGAACGCTACGCGCCGCGGAAATGGGTCAAATTTCAAGCTGAACGCTGCTTGCCCTTACTTTCGCGTGCTCGCGCGTAGAGAATGAGGGGATGACGTACACGGCGGAATGGCCCTACGCAGATGGCAGTGCTGTGACGTCGGTCGCCTACGTAGACGGCTGTGCACTGACGTCGACAGCAGTAGCACGTGACACTGCGAAAATTATTTGACACGACATGTGTAGTTTGTGGAATTTGTTGCTTGAATAGATGAATAAAACTTGAGAGAAATAATGAGACGCACAAAGGGAATGTGTGCGTCTTTTTCATTTTTGTTCAGTGAATTGCAGCGATATGCGAGGCTAATGTGTCTCCGTTTCGCGTGCGTTCGTGTCCCCGCGGTTAGCGCATCGAGCAGACGCCAGCCCTGGAAACGAAAGTGATGTTCTGGCGTGTTCGAGCACTCAATGTGCTCATTTATTATAGCGCGTCCAAGTAAACGTTAATGCGGCACTGGCTCATGATACCGCTACTCTCGTGCCCGTGAAAAGTGAAACGAACGCGCACCGAGGCATCCATCCCGCAGAAACAGGCAGTAGACCACAAAATAACGCTGGTCAACAAAACAACGCCGCACGCGTGCTCGGGGGCTGGGCTTCCTCGGCCACGTCATGCACACGTGACCTTGGGTGCCATGACGTGTTGCCCTCGCCCGCATGCCGGAGAAGGTAGGGAAGAGATTTGGCTTGCGAAGGCTACGCGGGGCGAGGGGCAAGGGTTTCGAGCTCGCCTCCTCGCATCATGGTTTCGCGCCGCATCAAAATATCGGTTTTCTCAGCGCCTAATGCACCGATTGAAAAAATTCTTGTGGCATAATGCTCCTCATCGGACACACAACAACTGCCAGCGTCTAACTAAAATTTGTTATGGGGCCTGGTGAGGGGCCCTTTAAGACATATTCTGGGCCCATGGCGAGCCAGCTCCAGTGCATTACGC
>JALIZH010000396.1:0-16864 GCA_030522465.1 Rhipicephalus appendiculatus
ACCGACATCGACGGGATCGCAGTGTGAAGGAAGAAGAGGTCGGACGTGAGCTCGTGAGGGGCAGCAGCAAGCCTGGCGCGAGGGGGGATGGGCAGAAAATAAAAAAAAATAGTTGTGTTTCGCCTCCGGCGCTACAAGGACGTGTGGAGGCGTTTCCTTATGTGTGCTCCACAATTGGTGGACCCCGATGTGACCCACGAGATTCCGCCCGACCTCTTCTTCCTTCACCGTGCGATCCCGTCGATGTCGGTGGCGCTACACATATTACCACTTGTCATTTTAATATATCAAGCAAGCGAAACGGCCGATAGCGTGCCATGAGCGTGGCATAGAAGTCATGTTGCACATGATATGTATTGATTTCCATATGACCACTTGTCATTTCCCAAGCAGCACGCCGTCATTGGACCGATCTCGGTCCAAGTCGGCAAACGTCGGCAGCAATATTGGCCCCATGTGGGCGAATCACGCTCGCGCTACTTTCACCCACATCGGTCCGATGTCGGCTAGCCGGCGTTGGGCCGATGAGGGCTTGGCGGCGCCGAGTCGATGAGGGCTTGCCGGCGTTCGGCAGATGACGGCTTGCCAGCGTCGGTCCGAGACCGGCCTGCCGTGATTCAGCCGATGATGGCAAGCCGTCATTGGGCCTATGTAAGCTGGCCGATGCTGGCGTAGTGTCAACCTCACCGACGTCGGGAAGCCGTCGGTGCGACCGTTAGCACTCGTTATTATGCTAACTTTTCGTGCGTTGAGTAAGGTAATACTGTGCCGCTGTTGTCTGCACGTAGCCAGTTTAAATGGGGACACCGGCGGTAGTTGCTCGATGCGTGCAGTTGCTTGATTAGAAAGGCTGATACACGTGTTATAAAGTGAAGCGGCTGCGTGCCGACCACGTTAGTTCGGTATTACTATGATTGCTGTACTGTGAGTCAGCTGTGCTAAAAAAGCCTATTCGCGGCACAACGGCATTCAACGATTACCGTTGGCGCCATATTCGGTAAATACTTCGTAATCAGAGCGACCTATTGGGGTCTTAGCGTACCATTGAGACCCCGAATTATGTCGAACCGTGCAATGCCGAGAAGAAAAGTCAATGTTGTCGCCAGCACAACTAAAAGAATGAAAGTTCTGCTTCAGGAATTACGCATGCGTCTAGATAATGAAGGAGCAACACATGTGCAAAGTGATCAACAGAAAACTGCGTTGAAATGCTCCTGACCCTATGGCGATTCTGCTTCTTCGCTTCAAGCATGGTTTTATTTTCCTACGGCATATAGGGAAGGGTGTTTCAGCTCCACTAACGTCATCGGCTATTTGTTGGGCTAACTGTTGCATTGTTCATTTAAAGCTGACCGGTGGCGAGCAGTGGGATTTACCCCATGCATTCGTAGTTGATTAGGACAGGTACCATCGCAAGTTAGCAGTTGAACCTACGCAAGCAATCACGCAGCATGAACACGCCTCTCCCGAAATCACTCTCAGGACAGATTCACAGGCAGCCTTACGGGCGTTCCTCCAAAACCAGCTCCCTCCACACATACTGGCTGAACTCACTTCTTATGGACATCGTAATCCCGCTGTACTAGTCCGCCTGGAGTGGACGCCAGGTCACTCTTCTTCCTTGGGCAACTCCCAGACCCACGCTGAGGCCTCAATACCCTGGTGTTCACATACTTCCCAGGGTTGGCCTGAGATTTATTTGCCGACGGTGGACCGCGCTGAACGCCACAAGGAACGAAGGGCCTGCCTGAAGTCCCTCCGAATAGCCCGAAGAGAGCTTCCAAGACCACCCGATAGTTTTTTCGCGACAAGAGACCGCGCTCTTGAGACAAGCACAAACACACTCTCTACCGAATGACTTTACACTACACAAAATACAACAAGCCCCGAATACACCTCATTGCCAAGTGTTCGGTTCCATACCGACGCTATCCCACACATACTGGCACTGCCCCATAGCCAATACGCCACAACGCCATTCACTCCGTTCTAACATACTTACATGGGAGGCCTGGGTTGCGAACCTGGGCGAAACATTATCCTCGTGGGCCAATCTCCTAAACCATATACAAACCATCTTAGGGGAGGTCAGAGAAAACCCTCGTGGGCCAATCTCCTAAACCATATACAAACCATCTTAGGGAGGTCAGAGAAACCTCACCCTAGACCTCGGACCCGGACTTGGGTTTTGAAAATAAAACTTTTTTTTCTCTCTCTCTCTCCTAGCGCACAGGGGTAGCGTTTGTTGCTCCATAGCGTCTGCTGCAGAGTGTGCAGTACCGCGCTGATGTATTCTTCCGCTCAGATATTTTGGTTTACATTGGAAAATGTAGAATTTCTATAATACAGCTATTTTACAGCCATGAACTTGTCGCGATATTTCAAGGCATTTTTGTGCCTGCATGTGCGTATGTGCGTGGGTACATCTGGAAAGTATTACTTATTCCGTGTGTCGTAAGGCACAGTACACATTAACATATTAGTGTATGTTTATTGGGGTGGTGATTTCCGAAAAAGCAGTTAACGAAGCGGAAGTTTCTTTACAGTGTTCTTATTGAATTTATTCATATATATGCATGCGTATACATAGAAAGTTATGTTTTTATGCACTGAATGTGTTTTTTTTCTTGGCCAGAAGAAAGAACCTTGAGAATAAGCCCTAATTTACATACATAAAACACTAGCTGATGCTATATGCGACAAACAGTGGAAAACATAGAAAACTAGTGATGCTGTCATTGTAAAAGCTGGGAAGGGGAAAAAAACATGGCTGATCCCTCCGTCATAGGAATCGGTATAGCACGAAAGTGGAAAGTGTCTCAAAAGAAGTAGTGCTTATTGTGTAGGTATAATGAGCGTTCGTACAACGTCTATTGCTCTAAAACCTATAGCACCGTTTGGCGTGGATGCACCCATGTGTGATAATATGTGGTGCGCGGACATGAAACCGGAACTTCAAGGACGAAAATGGTGTGCCGTGTGGTGGCAAAGTGCGATTGTGCGCGTATGTGCCGTGCGGGACCGAAGAAGACGACGTCGGCAGCGCGTGAAGCGCAGCCTCGAGGGTGCGAGACCCGTGCCTTCGCAGTGCGCAACGGTGATGTTCGAGGCGGAGCAGCGTTCGTGGCCGAGCAGGACTCCGGCTGGGCGACTGGCCCAGGGACCAGGCGGTGCGCGGTGGTTCCCGTTCCTGAGACCGACGACCGAGCGACGAGGCCTGCATTCCAGCTGGGCGACTGGCCCAGGGAGCAGGCGAGGTGCCGCTGACCGCGCTGCCGTCCACAGCGTTTGCTCGAGTCCCCGCTGTGGGCCACCGTTCCTGTTGTCGTCACACGGGCTGGCGCGACCTCGGTGTGCTGCCGGGACGAGACGCGGTGGCCGTGTGCTGCTGCTGAGCGACCAGCCCCAAGCACTTCTACTGCTGCTGTCGCGGCAGAGGGCCGGAGCATGGCGAGGGCCGACCCACGTTGAGGGCCGCCAACGAGCCAGGCGGCGCACCGTCCCAAACGAGCCAGGCGGCGCACCGTCTCCGAGCGACCGGCGTCGTTGTCCACGGCAACTATACGGCGAGAGACGCTATTTGCTCAGACACTATTAGTGCAAGCCGATATATGTGTTTAGCTCGCGTGTCCTATGTAGAGTGTCAGTGTATATTTGTCCATGTGTGAAGTTGTAATATAAGTGTGAACGTGTTCTGTGCACTGGCGTACTGTATGAATCTTTCTGGAGCGTTCCTGCCCCAATAACAACATCACAAACTGGCGAGCCTGCCAGGATTCGCTCGTTAAATCAGTGAAAGAGGACAGTTCGCTCGAGTGCAGACACACGTTCATACTGCACCATGGACGCACTAGAGAAACTCACTGCTATAGGGCTCCAACTAGGGTTCTCGGGTGCAGAGCTGAACAAATGGATTGAGGCCCAACAGGCTAAGTTAAGGGATGAGCGTGCCAAGGAACGAGATGCAGCCAAAGAAGCTGACGAGAGGCAGCGTGAGATTCTGCAGCTAAAGCTAAAGCTTCAGGAAGGAGCCAAGAATATGCCAGTAGCAGCGACTGACGCTTTGCCTGCTCCCAGCACCTCCTCACCCATCAATCCGAAGAAGCTACTGCCTTTGTTCGACGAGAAGCGCGATGATTTGCACGCTTATCTTCAGCAATTCGAGCGCGTAGCGACAGGGCAGGATTGGCCGCAAGACCGCAAATGGGGTCTTGCAGTAAGCATGTGCCTGACTGGTGACGCGTTAACTGTAATCGGTCGTATGACTGCCGCCGATTCGCTTGACTACCAGAAAGTAAAGAAAGCTCTACTGCAGAGATTTCAATTCACGGCTCAAGGGTACCAAGAGAAGTTTAGGAAAGGGCGAGCAGCAGATGGCGAAACTGGACGACAGTTCGCAGCAAGAATCGCCAGCTATTTCGACCATTGGATCGACATGGCTAACGTGCCCAAAACCTTCGATGGTCTAAGGGATCACGTGCTCGCTGAGCAATTTTTGCGTTGTTGCCATCCGAAGCTGGTCGTTTTCTTAAAAGAGCGAGAATGTAAGTCGCTAGATGAACTCGCTAACTTGACAGATCGCTTTCTCGAGGCACAGAATTTGCCTAATCTAGGAGAAGGTACTGAAAGCGCGAAGGATTCCTGTGCAAGGCCTACCGAAACGTCGCGGAAACCACAACTTGAGTGTATCCTGTGCCATCGTTTCGGACATCTAGCTCCTGATTGCCGCACTCCACCTAAGCAGATGCTGAAGTGCAAGTTGTGTGGAAAGACGGGACACGCAGCAGAAACCTGCCGAAACCAGCCTGGGGACGACAAAACGAGTTATTCCTGCGCATGTACCGGATCGGAATCTACCCGGGCTCGTCCTAGGAAGCCGTCCAAACGTCCAGAAAGGAAGATTCCTTGCCCGCGTCGCCACGACGACGAGAATTGGCAGGACGCCACACGTTTCCTAGTCGACGGGATGCCCATGGTCCAAGGTCGACTGCTAGGAAGACAGGTTCGAGTACTACGCGACACGGGATGCAACACGGCAATCGTCCGACGGGAACTTGTTCCTGATGTCTGCTTGACCGGCAAGAAGATCAGCGTCGCTCTGCTAGACGGGTCAACTAGCCATCTCCCGGAAGCGGTTGTGCAAGTCAACACGCCGTACTTCACAGGGATGCTGAAAGTGGCTTGTATGGATCAACCACTATATGACCTTGTGCTGGGAACTCTTCCAGGCGTCAGAGGACCGTACCATCCAGATTCTGACTGGAAGCAGGCGGCTCCTACCCAGGTGGATGAGTTACCGGTGGAAGCTCATACCACCAAGTCACCTGCCAACTCATCCGTTTCGTCAAGCGTGATCCAAGCCAAGGCCAAGCAACAAGGGCAAGACACGATTACGCCGTTTTACGTCTCCACAGCACTCTTACCCGACGTCCCAAGAGCACAACTCGCTGAGGAGCAGCGAAAGGACCCGACCCTGAAAGCTATCTTTGCTAAGATCAACAGAGAGTTTAAATCAGGGAAGGGCCACAGCTACAAGATCATTGAGGATAAAGGAGTGTTTTATCGTCATTACCACCTTGCAAATGGTAGAACGTTTAAGCAGGTGGTCACCCGAAGGCGTTCCGGCAAGGCATACTGGACATTGCCCATGGAAGCATCATGGCAGGACACCAAGGCGTCAAAAGAACCACTGATCGTGTCCTGGAAGAATTTTTATTGGCCTGATCTCAACAAAGACGTGAAGCGCTTTGTTAAGTCTTGCGACAAGTGCCAAAGAACTACCAGTAAAGGGAAAGTCGGAGTCGCACCACTAGGCAACATGCCTCTTATCCGGGCACCTTTTGAAAGGGTCGCGGTTGACGGAAGGAAGGAAGGAAGGAAAATAACTTTATTGTGTTACGGAATCGGCCCATTTTCTACAAGATCGGACCATGGGAATGTGCTGAATCGCACGTACTTCTCGACAGATGTCAAGTTATCACCCAACTTGACTGCTGAACAAGTTCGCAGTCTGCAGACGCTATTTCCGGAGTATGCAGGGATTTTTCCTGACCTACCAGGGAAGACGGCGCTCGTGGAGTGTTCACTTCGTCTGACCTCCGAAACACCAGAGCACGTTGCGCGGCACCCGCAATCCCTTGCAAGACAATACCGGAAAAAAAATGTACAAGACATGGCCTTCTCATGTAGCAAGTTCTGACTTGGTCATTGACATCACGAGCCCTTAGTCGTGAAGTAGTAGGGTAGTAGGGGCGACACGCACAAACCTACTTGTACTGTAGTTGTCTAACTAAACTGTATACAGTGCTCTCTGAAGAATTATGTTACTGTGTCCATGTGAACACTCAGACCAATTTACAGTGCAGTGATTATTTGTTTCGTCCCGCGCCTTGTGCTAGAATAGTTGTAAACAACTTTCTGAAAAAAGGGGGTGATGTGATAATATGTGGTGCGCGGACATGAAACCGGAACTTCAAGGACGAAAATGGTGTGCCGTGCGGTGGCAAAGTGCGATTGTGCGCGTATGTGCCGTGCGGGACCGAAGAAGACGACGTCGGCAGCGCGTGAAGCGCAGCCTCGAGGGTGCGAGACCCGTGCCATCGCAGTGCGCGACGGTGGTGTTCGAGGCGGAGCAGCGTTCGTGGCCGAGCAGGACTCCGGCTGGGCGACTGGCCCAGGGACCAGGCGGTGCGCGGTGGTTCCCGTTCCTGAGACCGACGACCGAGTCACGAGGCCTGCATTCCAGCTGGGCGACTGGCCCAGGGAGCAGGCGAGGTGCCGCTGACCGCGCTGCCGTCCACAGCGTTTGCTCGAGTCCCCGCTGTGGGCCACCGTTCCTGATGCCGTCACACGGGCTGGCGCGCCCTCGGTGTCCTGCCGGGACGAGACGCGGTGGCCCTGTGCTGCTGCTGGGCGACCAGCCCCAAGCACTTCTACTGCTGCTGTTTCGGCAGGGGGGCCGGAGCATGGCGAGGGCCGACCCACGTTGAGGGCCGCCAACGAGCCAGGCGGCGCACCGTCCCAAACGAGCCAGGCGGCGCACCGTCTCCGAGCGACCGGCGTCGTTGTCCACGGCAACTATACGGCGAGAGACGCTATTTGCTCAGACACTATAAGTGCAAGCCGATATATGTGTTTAGCTCGCGTGCCCATTAAGTGTTAGTGCCTGTCTGTCCATGTGTGAAGTTGTAATATAAGTGTGAACGTGTTTTGTGCACTGGCGTACTTTATGAATCTTTCTGGAGCGGTCCTGCCCCAATAACAACATCACACCATGTCGACGCCTAGTCGCACATTCCCATCGCGACGACTGACGCCCATGATCATGATTTAACCGCTGTAATAATTAAACTTTTGAACCTACACCTGGACACAGCGTATCACGAATTGCGCGCAAAGATGACATCAACAAGCACGTAATAAACACTGGTACTGTGCACTTCTTCAAAGCGTCGTCACTGAAGGAGAGAAACGGCACGGCGTGCGCTCCGGAGGGATGCGGTAACCTACGCCTGTGCTCCTGCATACACTACCACTGTGCGCTTCATCAACATGGGAGGCAGAGCTTCAGCCGCGAACGCGTGCAGGCGTCCGGCGTCCCGCTGGCCTCCGTCTCGCTCCACCAAGGAACCACATTCGTCCGTCGACATCATTGCCTTTCTGCACCGCTTACTGCAGCAGTTTAAATGGTCGGTGCTATCGCACTTGAAGTAGTCGGCTGCGAAACACCGTTGGTGCATGTGGAAGCGCACTACTCCGACAACGAGCCGTCACACGCTAACACGAAGCGAAAGGCTACAGTGACACATAACTGCGTCTAGGGCGACTCATCGATGCTAGCGCAGGCAGCGTTTGTTGCTGCTATCAAGACGCTTTCACCATGACCTCCGAGATTTGGCGCCGACACGCAATATCCGACCCCATGATATAACTGCGTCGTCGACTAATCGTTTTCTATCGGTGATAGTGTCGTGCCGCTGTACTTCTCTTAATCGCTCGCAGACGGCGGCACCGCCCGCCGCCGCCAACAGAGAGCACGGAGCGAGAGACATTGCGTGGGAGATATAAGGCGCGTTGGTAACATGTTCTCCGTCTGCTTCTTTAGCTCAGCGGTGGAGCGTCGGGCGCTTACCGTCACGGGCGATGAAGTCAGAGGTTCGATTCCCGGCGGGGGATAACATTTCCATAATAATTTTTCTTTCTCATATAGTAGCGTTAATTATATCAACGTCATATCCGTAACAGATATGCTTGGTGGACCCTGGCATAAAACACTTTCGGGTTAAAAATGTCCGAGCCAAAGATAAAGATTTACAATAATTATGTATCTGCCCCTATTTATACATGATGGACAATATTCCATATACGAGCGAAGCAGAATGTTCTCGAGAACCATCATTGGCACTGGGTAACTTCGTTAACGTCGGAACGCGAATGGTTGCGAAGATTCGGTCGATGCAATTTCGTTTGTCCCACAAAACCCAAAACTCTGATTTAAGACCAATACGGCGTCACACATGGACCACAAGCATTGGGTCACACATGGTAACCATCTGGCAATTAATGTTAAGTTTGGCCCATTGATGAAAATCTTCGTAAATAAGGTTAATCACGCGTGATCATGTAAATTGTCGGATTACATTCTTAGAATTCATGGTTTCTTACATTAGCTTCTTAGACGCTACTTAGACGCTAATACGCTACTTATCATTTGTGACTGATTGAATGTGTTGTGTCTTTTTGCAGTAAGCGTATGTGCTGAAGAAACGTCGCCGCATTTACCAGTTCTGCCGCATGTTTACTCAAGACGCTGAGTGCTTTTCACGGCAATAAAACGTAGTTGTCGTAAACATATCTATGTGTTATCGATTATTTTGCCGTGTTACATGGCCGAATGTTTCCGTTTTACCTATACTTCTCTCTGACACATACATCATGCGCAATCATCGCTAGCTTATATATAAGTACTTAATTTCAGGTGACTTGAAAGTGTAGATGAAGTAAGCTGCGACGTGTCGCTTTCCTCGGCCCGATTCTTCTGGATTGCACCTGCCCAATGTTGGAAGAGTATAATTATTCAGTTGAAACGGTAAAGTTAAACCGGTATGCACAGAACAGGGTCCCCAAAGACCCTGCGCAACAAACTCAGGTACAGAACTCCTTTATAAAATACACGAAGTATCGTGATAATCCAAAAATACATGTATTGAGTGGATAAAGGAGGGAATTTTCCAGGGCTTGTTTCTTTGATACAGGCTAAATGGAAATTAGCACATAGTTATGCCGAAAATGATATAGGGAGCGTCAACTGTAATGCTTTAAGTGCATTGTAATTGTAAAATCGATGCCACCGTCCATCCAAAGGTCGCAGGTTTGGTCCCTACCAGCTGCAGGTTGCTTTTCGTCTGCTTTGCTTTCTTCACATCAGCGCGGGGCAGAGACACTCACAAAAGTATTTCGGAATATACAAGTCGAAATACATGTCATATAAGCCGAAAAATGCAGATACTGAGACATATTTGTCTTCGACATAACGGGGTATTTCGGAGATACTTTTGCAAAAATGCAAAAAAGTATCCCGGAATGCAGATACAGGAATACAGACATTACAATTTACCTTTACGGCATGCTGTCATTCTGCAATGAGAATTATTCAGCGCAGCATAATATTGTAAATAATGTTGCAGCGCATTGGAACTTGCAGGTCGACCATATTGCTCGCATCATTAACGAGAGCCAGTGGATTAAGCGAATTACGCGCAAAAATGTGTTTTGCGGATAATGTTGCTGCTTAAATTGGGCTAGCAGCTTTTAAATTATGCCTTCCTCCAAAGAGTGCAAGTGCGAACTTAACACAAGACTCGCTCAACAGATAAGTCTCTGTGCAGTAGCAGAGGAGCAGAAGTTAGTGTTATAACGAATAATTACCGCCTTCCCATCCGGAAAGTCCTGCAACATCTTTTCTCGGGTCAACTAGGTACCTAAACAATTAGGGATGCTGCACCGACTTTGATAGGCAGTGAGTGTCATCAGTAGAGACCGGATTATAGGCAAATACCTATTTTTTTCCTTGCGTTCCTATCGCGCCCCTTTGATATATGAGCATGAATTAGGGGTAAAGCAGGGCTTTTATAGTGTTTTATAGTGCCTATAAATGCCTATTTTTGGGGTTTGTGCCTAAATGTCTATAAGTGCCCATAAATGCTTATTTTCAAAATTGGTGCCCATATGAGCACTATTTAGCCTGAAATTTTGCTTTCGAGTACAGTTTGAGACCGTAATTCATGTTACCGGGCAAAATTGACGTTTCGGAACTTTATGGGATGCAACAACCTAGTCCCCTAGTTCAACAAACACCCGGGAAGCAACCGGTAGCAGCAGTGAAATGGGACGCGCCGGCCACCTTACCCCCACCGCACTGACATGGCGCGAGCGGTTGGAGCAGCGGAAAGGAAAAGGCGCTATTTCTGCAACCCTAAATGGCAGCACATCCCAGCGTGTACAGTGCAATGGGGAGACGAAAATAAAGGCGGGAAGAGGAGAGGGGAAGAAGAGGAGAGTGGCGTCTATGGCCGAGGACGTGGCGGGCGGCTTTTACCGCCGGTTTTCCAGTCCAGTGTTCCCATGGAAATGAAGCACCTCCTTGAAGACTTGGGCGTGGTGTGGGGCAGAAAACAGGAGGTGCCTGCGCGCAGCAGCAGGAATATGGAGAGCGAATGCGAAACCATGGAGTGCCGTCAGGGGAAAATAGAAAATAGGTAAAAAAAAATCAGATGTGCACATGGCTTTTGTTTCGTTTGTAATTTACTCTTAAAGGGCGCTTCACCAGGTCACATGAGAAATTTTAGTCAGATACTGGAAGTGTTCACGTGCCCAATGAAGAGCTTTGTACCCCAAGAACTTTTTAATTGGTTCATTACGAGCCGCGAAAGCATGATGCCGGTAGGTGAGCTTGAAACCTTTGCCACTCGCAAGCCAAGTTTCTTATAATAATAATAATAATAATATCAGGGGTTTTACGTCCCAAAACCACGCTATGATTATGAGAGACGCCGTAGTGGAGGGCTCCGGAAATTTTGACCATCTGGTGTTCTTTAACGAGCACTGACATCACAGTACACGGGCCTCCACCATTTCGCCTCCATCGAAATGCGACCGCCGCGGCCGGGATCGAACCCGCGACCTTCGGGTCAGCAGCCGAGCACCGTAGCCACTGTTCCACCGAGGCGGACAAGCCAAGTTCCTTCCCTGCCATCTTCGGTATCAGAGAAACTCGGGGCCGGAAGATCACACGACGTTGACGCATCAACACGCATTGCGCATGCAAGATTACACTATGTGCACATGACATGCCCAAGCCAGGTCGTGCGCACAAGCGGTGTTGTATCGTTTCGGCGTTCGCTCTATAGTGTACTGCCTGTTTCTGTGGGATGGATTCGTCTATGCGTTTGGAGAGGCTGGCATGGATCCTGTATCCTTACCACGACACAGCGCGTCGCACAGCTGGAACTGCTGTAAGGGACGATGCACCAAAAACATGCTAAGCGTTGTCAGGGGCTGGCGCCGGCACGACGCGGGAACGGCGAGAACCCGAACACAAAAGAAATATAGGCAGCTAAGTCTCGCATCGCTCTCGATTCGATGAAAGAACTAACTACTACTTCTTGGTAGACACATTCCGTTTGTATGTTTTAATATTTCTATTAACTTTCATTCTTCTATTCAAGCAACAGATTGCACAAATTACACATGTAGCCTCGAATAATTCTCGCAGTTTCATGTACTAGTGTGACATACACAGGACCATTCCTTGTTGAACTTCACCTCCCCCACATTGGTGCGCGCGCCCGTGAGATAAAGGACACTAGGCATTCAGTCTGACATTTCACCTCCTCCCGGGGAGCGTAGCGTTGCAAATCTTGGCAGACGTGATCGTTAGCGCAGTGCATGCATTACACTTCTAGCTCGAAACGCTCAAACCTGGTAAGGGGCCCTTTATGGTGTTCACACAAAGAGGAGAAATTGACTCTGCGCTATTAGACCCGGCCAATACAAGGCTAACAGACCCTTCTGGACTTTTAGCGGTCTGGCTATTGAATCCTGTGCTGCCCTTCCCAGCCATGCCGAAAAGAAGCAGACCCAGGAGCGTGCTTATTCGATGGTGGACACTTAACTTACCATTCCGGACAATAAAAGGAGAGACCGTGTTCTGGAAACCGTGCCCGAAAAGGGACCATTGCATGGCTATGTTAAATGATTAATGCCTTTGTACAATGATAAAATATAACATTTGTTTGCTTTCCTGTCGTAGACCAGGTCGCGCACGTCCTTATTCGAAAATGTGAGTTTTTGTAAAAATTTATTGTGCCTATATTTACGATTTTGGGGGGCCTAAAACTGTGTTTTGCCTGCCTGTTTTTGGCGCCTAAAACACGATTTTTTAGTGCCTAAAAATCCGGCCTCTAGTCATCAGCAGGGGCCGATTGCACTGCATCCGCGGTTTTGCTTCAACTCTTTCGGGTGCTTTTACCACATGTGCGCCATTCTTTGCATCTGAGGAAACCTTCGCCGCAGTTCCTGTGTTGCCTACCAGAAGGCCGCCTTTATTTAGCTGAGCATACAAAACTCTGCTTTCCCCTTTGAAAATGCGTTAGCTAATTTTCGATAAAAAAGTAACGAGATACTCGTGTCCTGCACGGTATCGCGATACAGTGAATACACCGCAAAAGCATTTCACTACTTACATACAAATACATTTTTCAAATGTATCTCGATATAGAAGTACAGATACTGCGACGTAGCAGTTAACGCGACCTTTATTAGGTCCCGAAGACACGGCGAAGAGACCACACCCAAGAGCAAAGATCACAGTTTTGCCGAGTTCCCACAACCGAAGAAGAAGAGGCACACACACGGTGATGAGCATGCACGAAGAACGGGAATGTATCTGATGAACGCCCACACTAATATCCCCCCTCACGCAAGAGCGGCCATCCTGGCCGCAGCTTAAAGCGCAGAAGAACGTCTTGCAAAAGGCTTCATTCGAGATATGTGAACAATCTTGGCAGCGCGGCAGCGGCGGTCCGTTGGAAGAATAACAGGTGCCACGCGATAATTCACGGGTGATGTTTGCTCCAACACAGTGTAGGGACCAATGAAGCGGAATTGAAATTTGTCGCACAGGCCAGGAGTACGCAAAGGTGAGCCAAGCAGCACTTCATCACCAGGGCTGAAAGAAACGACGCGATGAGATGCGTCATATTAAAGCTTACGGTCCTGTTGCCTTGCTTCGGTGTTGAGGCGGGCGAGCTGGCGACAATGATGAAGACGAGACACGTATTCTTCACTGGAGGATGGAAATGATTTAACGGGCGCAGAGAAGAACGTGACGTCAAGGAATGAAGAGGGGAAACGACCATGAACGAGGTAGAATGGCGAGTAACCGGTTGTGCGCTGTACGGAGGTGTTGTAGGCAAGAGTGACGAATGGCAATATTGCCTCATGTCTGACAGCGTGCGATGAAACCGCTCAGTCAGCCCGTTCGTTTGAGGATGGTAACTGGAGGTTGTTTTGTTTTGTCCGTGGTGCCGGATGCTTTGCGCACTTCGTCGACAACTTGTGAAAGAAATGCCTTGCCACGGTCGCTTACGATGACACGAGGAGCGCCGTGACGAAGGATTAGGGCTCGGAGAAGAAAGTCAGCAACTTCAGTAGCTGAGGCAGAAGTCACTGGAGCTGTTTCGGCGTAGCGTGTCAGATGGTCGACAGCTGTAACGACCCATCGATTACCTGCGCGAGTCACAGCAAGCGGACCATAGAGATCGACGCCAACGACCTCGAATGGATCCGGCGGACACGGGAGCGGTTGCAGTTGTCCGCTTTGAGGTAACGTCGGAAGCTTTCGACGCTGACAAAGGGCGCACGATGCAACGTACTTCGCGACACTAGCGGACAAGCCCGGCCAGTAGTAGCGGCATCTGATGCGGTCATACGTTTCCTGGAAGCCCAGGTGACCAGCAGTCATGTCGTCATGATATGCCGTGAGGACTTGAGCGCGAAGAGAGCGAGGTAAAACTGGCACACAGCGCTGACCGTCAGGGTGGTAAATATGGCGGTACAGGATGCAGTTGTCGAGCTTGAAATGTGCCAGCTGTCGATGAAGACGGGCGTTAGGTGGCCGCGAAGTTCCGTCCAGGCGGTCCATGAGGCGCCGACAATAAGTATCGGCGCTTTGGTGGGCTAAAAATGACCTCCGCTCGTACGAAGAAATCGGGTCCAGGGCAGATATGGACGAAACGTGTGGCGAAGGAACGCCCGAGAGTTCATGGCGTACAGAAGAAGTGGCCCCATTATATGGTTCTGTAGGAAGCGGGCAGCGCGAAAGCGCGTCAGCGTCCTGATGTTTTTTTCCCGACTTGTATGTAACAGTGAAGTCGTATTCTTGCAACCGAGGAATCCAACGACCAAGGCGGCCAGACAAGCTCTTGAGTGTCGAGAGCCAGCACAAGGCGTGATGGTCCGTAACCACAGTGAAGTGGCGGCCGTGAAGATAAGGACGAAACTTCTGTACAGACCATACGACGGCTAGGCACTCCTGCTCGGTGATGGTATAGTTTTTTTCGGCGTTTGTCAGTACACGGCTTGCATAGGCGATGACCCTCTCACGTGAAGATTCGTCTCGCTGTAGGAGAATACCACCAATGCCTTGACCACTGGCGTCTGTATGCAGGAGCGTGGGCGCGTTTTCGGCGAAGTGGCAAAGGACTAGTTCGGATGTGAGGGGGCACGCTTGAGATGGTCAAACGCCGATTCACATTCGGCAGACCATACAAAGGGCACGTTGGATCCGAGCAACTTGTGCAATGGGGAAGCGATTGATGCGAAGTCTCGAATGAATCGGCGAAAATAGGATGCGAGGCCTAGGAAACTACGCAAATCTTTGGCTTTTTCGGGACGCGGGAAGTGTAGGACAGCAGAGATCTTGTCAGGATCAGGGGGAATTCCGTCCTTGCTCACAACGTGGCCCAACACTTTAATTGTCTTGCTCGCAAGCGACACTTTTTGGTGTTCAGTTGAAGGCCTGCGTTAGCAAGACACGTGAGAACTTCGTCGAGACGTTGCAAGTGCTGAGAAAATGTTGACGAGAAAAATTACGATGTCGTCCAAATAGCACAAGCAAGTCTTCCATTTAAGGCCTCGCAGAACGGTGTCAATCATGCGCTCGAATGTTGCTGGAGCATTGCAAAGGCCGAATGGCATGACGTTGAATTCGTAAAGTCCATCTGGCGTTGAAAACGCTGTCTTTTCTTTATCGTCCTCATGCATAGGTATCTGCCAATCCGGAACGCAGATCTAGACTCGAGAAGTACTCGGCACCCTGCAGCGAATCCAAGGCATCGTCTATGCGCGGCATTGGGTAGACATCCTTACGCGTGACCTTATTAAGCGCTCGGTAGTCTACACAGAAGCGCACGGAGCCGTCCTTTTTTCTTACCAAAACAACAGGGGATGACCTAAGGACTCGCCGAAGGACGTATGACATTCCGTTGAAGCATATCGGCGACGTTTTCTTCAATGACCTTCCGCCTCTGCTGGTGAGACTCGGTATGGTCGACGGCGTACGATAGAAGTGCCGTCAGTCTATGCGATGCGTGATCATGGACGTCTGTCGCAAGGAAGAGGTATGGGCATCAAACAAGGCATCATGCTTTTTGCAGTAAAGCGAGCAACTCATTCGACTGCGCAGAGGTCAGGTCGGGGCTGATTGTCGAAGCAAGAGCAGAGATTGATGAGGAACGTCCAACAGAGGGCAGTTCAGAGGACGCCGGCAGGAGCGGAACAACAGAGAGAGGCTCCGATTCAGTCACGCAAGCCAATCTGGTGCCTTTGGGAATGAGAATTTTCGCGGATGTTTGGTTTTCAGCGCAGAGAAATCCAGAGCCATTGTGAAACCGCACCAGCCCTGAATCAATGGCAATCCCTCTTGAGAGACAGCGTGTAGATGGAAGGGCAAGCACGTCACCACGGTCAATCACGTCAGACACGATTGTAACAATTAGCTGATGACCAGGGGGCAGCTCGGTGTCTTCTGCAGCCGTCAAATGAAGTGGCGAATGTTCCGTATGAAGCGCATAGCCGGTCTCGGTCATATGAACAACACGTTCTCGGCAGCATATGGAAGCGGATGCCGTAGAAAGAAAATCCCATCCCAAGATGACTGGTGGGCACACGAACTTAGCACGGCTAGCGAACTGTATGTAATGAAGAAGTCTATCAATGAAAACACGAGCGGTGCGCATGGCGGATGGTCTAATAGCGTCCCCTTTGAGCAGCGAGCAGTGTAGGACCACCATAAGGGGTGGTGACTTTCCTGAGACAGGGAACATAGAGAATGATGAATTACAGACAAACAAGCACCCGTGTCTATCAAGGCGTCCACGCGTATACCTTCCACTAAAACCGACACCATATTAAACGGACGCATTGAGGAATTTCTGTCCTGTCGCTCGATGCAGCTTTTCCTCCAAAAGCTGCACAATTTAGTTTTCCGAGAGCGACGGTCGCGGAATTGCGAGACAGGGTCGAAGTGGTGACGTAGAGCGGCGAAGGGGCGACGTGGAGGGGGCGAAGGGGGCGATGGCGAGCGCTGTCTAACAGGGTGGTGAGTAGGGGCCACCTCGGGATATCATAGTTGGCGATGGAGAGCGACCTGGACGCGGAGCGTAGGGAAGGGCGTTGGAAAGTGGCCCCAGCAGGAGTGTCATCCCGTTCGTATACGTCGTATCCACGACGCTCGTCCTGCTGACGCTTCCGGCAAAAGCGTGCAATGTGTCCACGATATCCGCAGTAGTAGCAGACTGGACGA
>JALIZH010000401.1:0-15949 GCA_030522465.1 Rhipicephalus appendiculatus
TCTTTCAGTTTGGCTTTAGTGCGCAACGACATCACATCACCATGTATTCTTCTTCACGCTGCCAGCTTGAGGTGTGCTAAAAGCACCTCAATACCAATAACAATACACAATACCTTAATACACAATAACAGCGATACTGCGCTCGGACGTGAAAGGAGGATCGGACTTGGCGGTCGCCGACCTCATCAGCTCTCGGCTCCGTGTGACAGCTGGTTAAACCAAAGACACTGCGCCTGCGCATGTCACGCGGATTTAGTACCCGGGATATATGGATTGACCATCCATCGGTATAATCTTTCAGTTTGGCTTTAGTGCGCAACGACATCACATCGCCATGTATTCTTCTTCACGCTGCCAGCTTGAGGTGTGCTAAAAGCACCTCAATACCAATAACAATACACAATACCTTAATACACAATAACAGCGATACTGCGCTCGGACGTGAAAGAGGATAGCACTAGGCGGTCGCCGACCTCATCAGCTCTCGGCTCCGTGTGACAGCTGGTTAAACAAAGACACTGCGCCTGCGCATGTCACGCGGATTTAGTACCCGGGATATATGGATTGACCATCCATCGGTATAATCTTTCAGTTTGGCTTTAGTGCGCAACGACATCACATCGCCATGTATTCTTCTTCACGCTGCCAGCTTGAGGTGTGCTAAAAGCACCTCAATACCAATAACAATACACAATACACAATACCTTAATACACAATAACAGCGATACTGCGCTCGGACGTGAAAGGAGGATCGCACTAGGCGGTCGCCGACCTCATCAGCTCTCGGCTCCGTGTGACAGCTGGTTAAACCAAAGACACTGCGCCTGCGCATGTCACGCGGATTTAGTACCCGGGATATATGGATTGACCATCCATCGGTATAATCTTTCAGTTTGGCTTTAGTGCACAACGACATCACATCGCCATGTATTCTTCACGCTGCCAGCTTGAGGTGTGCTAAAAGCACCTCAATACCAATAACAATACACAATACACAATACCTTAATACACAATAACAGCGATACTGCGCTCGGACGTGAAAGAGGATCGCACTAGGCGGTCGCCGACCTCATCAGCTCTCGGCTCCGTGTGACAGCTGGTTAAAGCAAAGACACTGCGCCTGCGCATGTCACGCGGATTTAGTACCCGGGATATATGGATTGACCATCCATCGGTATAATCTTTCAGTTTGGCTTTAGTGCACAACGACATCACATCGCCATGTATTCTTCTTCACGCTGCCAGCTTGAGGTGTGCTAAAAGCACCTCAATACCAATAACAATACACAATACACAATACCTTAATACACAATAACAGCGATACTGCGCTCGGACGTGAAAGAGGATCGCACTAGGCGGTCGCCGACCTCATCAGCTCTCGGCTCCGTGTGACAGCTGGTTAAACCAAAGACACTGCGCCTGCGCATGTCACGCGGATTTAGTACCCTGGATATATGGATTGACCATCCATCGGTATAATCTTTCAGTTTGGCTTTAGTGCACAACGACATCACATCGCCATGTATTCTTCTTCACGCTGCCAGCTTGAGGTGTGCTAAAAGCACCTCAATACCAATAACAATACACAATACACAATACCTTAATACACAATAACAGCGATACTGCGCTCGGACGTGAAGGAGGATCGCACTAGGCGGTCGCCGACCTCATCAGCTCTCGGCTCCGTGTGACAGCTGGTTAAAACCAAAGACACTGCGCCTGCGCATGTCACGCGGATTTATACCCTGGATATATGGATTGACCATCCATCGGTATAATCTTTCAGTTTGGCTTTAGTGCACAACGACATCACATCGCCATGTATTCTTCTTCACGCTGCCAGCTTGAGGTGTGCTAAAAGCACCTCAATACCAATAACAATACACAATACACAATACCTTAATACACAATAACAGCGATACTGCGCTCGGACGTGAAGGAGGATCGGACTTGGCGGTCGCCGACCTCATCAGCTCTCGGCTCCGTGTGACAGCTGGTTAAAACAAGGACACTGCGCCTGCGCGTGTCACACGGATTTAATACCCTGGATATATGGATTGACCATCCATCGGTATAATCTTCAGTTTGGCTTTAGTGCGCAACGATATCACATCGCCATGTATTCTTCTTCACGCTGCCAGCTTGAGGTGTGCTAAAAGCACCTCAATACCAATAACAATACACAATACCTTAATACACAATAACAGCGATACTGCGCTCGGACGTGAAGGAGGATCGGTCGCCGACCTCATCAGCTCTCGGCTCCGTGTGACAGCTGGTTAAAACAAGGACACTGCGCCTGCGCGTGTCACACGGATTTAATACCCCGGATATATGGATTGACCATCCATCGGTATAATCTTTCAAGTTTGGCTTTAGTGCGCAACGACATCACATCGCCATGTATTCTTTTTCACGCTGCCAGCTTGAGGTGTGCTAAAAGCACCTCTATACCAATAACAATACACAATACCTTAATACACAATAACAGCGATACTGCGCTCGGACGTGAAGGAGGATCGGACTTGGCGGTCGCCGACCTCATCAGCTCTGGGCTCCGTGTGACAGCTGGTTAAAACAAGGACACTGCGCCTGCGCGTGTCACACGGATTTAGTGCCCGGGATATATGGATTGACCATCCATTGGTATAATCTTTCAGTTTGGCTTTAGTGCGCAACGACATCACATCACCATGTATTCTTCTTCACGCTGCCAGCTTGAGGTGTGCTAAAAGCACCTCAATACCAATAACAATACACAATACACAATACCTTAATACACAATAACAGCGATACTGCGCTCGGACGTGAAAGGAGGATCGCACTAGGCGGTCGCCGACCTCATCAGCTCTCGGCTCCGTGTGACAGCTGGTTAAAACCAAAGACACTGCGCCTGCGCATGTCACGCGGATTTAGTACCCGGGATATATGGATTGACCATCCATCGGTATAATCTTTCAGTTTGGCTTTAGTGCACAACGACATCACATCGCCATGTATTCTTCTTCACGCTGCCAGCTTGAGGTGTGCTAAAAGCACCTCAATACCAATAACAATACACAATACCTTAATACACAATAACAGCGATACTGCGCTCGGACGTGAAGGAGGATCGGACTTGGCGGTCGCCGACCTCATCAGCTCTCGGCTCCGTGTGACAGCTGGTTAAAACAAAGGACACTGCGCCTGCGCATGTCACGCGGATTTAGTACCCTGGGATATATGGATTGACCATCCATCGGTATAATCTTTCAGTTTGGCTTTAGTGCGCAACGACATCACATCGCCATGTATTCTTCTTCACGCTGCCAGCTTGAGGTGTGCTAAAAGCACCTCAATACCAATAACAATACACAATACCTTAATACACAATAACAGCGATACTGCGCTCGGACGTGAAGGAGGATCGGACTTGGCGGTCGCCGACCTCATCAGCTCTCGGCTCCGTGTGACAGCTGGTTAAAACAAGGACACTGCGCCTGCGCATGTCACGCGGATTTAGTACCCGGGATATATGGATTGACCATCCATCGGTATAATCTTTCAGTTTGGCTTTAGTGCGCAACGACATCACATCGCCATGTATTCTTCTTCACGCTGCCAGCTTGAGGTGTGCTAAAAGCACCTCAATACCAATAAAAATACACAATACACAATACCTTAATACACAATAACAGCGATACTGCGCTCGGACGTGAAAGAGGATCACTAGGCGGTCGCCGACCTCATCAGCTCTCGGCTCCGTGTGACAGCTGGTTAAAACAAAGACACTGCGCCTGCGCATGTCACGCGGATTTAGTACCCGGGATATATGGATTGACCATCCATCGGTATAATCTTTCAGTTTGGCTTTAGTGCGCAACGACATCACATCGCCATGTATTCTTCTTCACGCTGCCAGCTTGAGGTGTGCTAAAAGCACCTCAATACCAATAACAATACACAATACACAATACCTTAATACACAATAACAGCGATACTGCGCTCGGACGTGAAGGAGGATCGGACTTGGCGGTCGCCGACCTCATCAGCTCTCGGCTCCGTGTGACAGCTGGTTAAAACCAAAGACACTGCGCCTGCGCATGTCACGCGGATTTAGTACCCGGATATATGGATTGACCATCCATCGGTATAATCTTTCAGTTTGGCTTTAGTGCACAACGACATCACATCGCCATGTATTCTTCACGCTGCCAGCTTGAGGTGTGCTAAAAGCACCTCAATACCAATAACAATACACAATACCTTAATACACAATAACAGCGATACTGCGCTCGGACGTGAAGGAGGATCGGACTTGGCGGTCGCCGACCTCATCAGCTCTCGGCTCCGTGTGACAGCTGGTTAAAACCAAAGACACTGCGCCTGCGCATGTCACGCGGATTTAGTACCCGGGATATATGGATTGACCATCCATCGGTATAATCTTTCAGTTTGGCTTTAGTGCACAACGACATCACATCGCCATGTATTCTTCACGCTGCCAGCTTGAGGTGTGCTAAAAGCACCTCAATACCAATAACAATACACAATACACAATACCTTAATACACAATAACAGCGATACTGCGCTCGGACGTGAAGGAGGATCGGACTTGGCGGTCGCCGACCTCATCAGCTCTCGGCTCCGTGTGACAGCTGGTTAAAACCAAAGGACACTGCGCCTGCGCGTGTCACACGGATTTAGTACCCTGGGATATATGGATTGACCATCCATCGGTATAATCTTTCAGTTTGGCTTTAGTGCGCAACGACATCACATCGCCATGTATTCTTCTTCACGCTGCCAGCTTGAGGTGTGCTAAAAGCACCTCAATACCAATAACAATACACAATACACAATACCTTAATACACAATAACAGCGATACTGCGCTCGGACGTGAAGGAGGATCGGACTTGGCGGTCGCCACCTCATCAGCTCTCGGCTCCGTGTGACAGCTGGTTAAAACCAAAGACACTGCGCCTGCGCATGTCACGCGGATTTAGTACCCGGGATATATGGATTGACCATCCATCGGTATAATCTTTCAGTTTGGCTTTAGTGCGCAACGACATCACATCGCCATGTATTCTTCTTCACGCTGCCCAGCTTGAGGTGTGCTAAAAGCACCTCAATACCAATAACAATACACAATACCTTAATACACAATAACAGCGATACTGCGCTCGGACGTGAAGGAGGATCGGACTTGGCGGTCGCCGACCTCATCAGCTCTCGGGCTCCGTGTGACAGCTGGTTAAAACAAGGACACTGCGCCTGCGCATGTCACGCGGATTTAGTACCCGGGATATATGGATTGACCATCCATCGGTATAATCTTTCAGTTTGGCTTTAGTGCGCAACGACATCACATCACCATGTATTCTTCTTCACGCTGCCAGCTTGAGGTGTGCTAAAAGCACCTCAATACCAATAAAAATACACAATACACAATACCTTAATACACAATAACAGCGATACTGCGCTCGGACGTGAAAGAGGATCGCACTAGGCGGTCGCCGACCTCATCAGCTCTCGGCTCCGTGTGACAGCTGGTTAAAACAAAGACACTGCGCCTGCGCATGTCACGCGGATTTAGTACCCGGGATATATGGATTGACCATCCATCGGTATAATCTTTCAGTTTGGCTTTAGTGCACAACGACATCACATCGCCATGTATTCTTCTTCACGCTGCCAGCTTGAGGTGTGCTAAAAGCACCTCAATACCAATAACAATACACAATACACAATACCTTAATACACAATAACAGCGATACTGCGCTCGGACGTGAAGGAGGATCGGACTTGGCGGTCGCCGACCTCATCAGCTCTCGGCTCCGTGTGACAGCTGGTTAAAACAAAGACACTGCGCCTGCGCATGTCACGCGGATTTAGTACCCTGGGATATATGGATTGACCATCCATCGGTATAATCTTTCAGTTTGGCTTTAGTGCACAACGACATCACATCGCCATGTATTCTTCTTCACGCTGCCAGCTTGAGGTGTGCTAAAAGCACCTCAATACCAATAACAATACACAATACACAATACCTTAATACACAATAACAGCGATACTGCGCTCGGACGTGAAGGAGGATCGGACTTGCCGGTCGCCGACCTCATCAGCTCTCGGCTCCGTGTGACAGCTGGTTAAAACAAAGACACTGCGCCTGCGCATGTCACGCGGATTTAATACCCTGGGATATATGGATTGACCATCCATCGGTATAATCTTTCAGTTGGCTTTGTGCGCAACGACATCACATCGCCATGTATTCTTCTTCACGCTACCAGCTTGAGGTGTGCTAAAAGCACCTCAATACCAATAACAATATACAATACACAATACCTTAATACACAATAACAGCGATACTGCGCTCGGACGTGAAGGAGGATCGGACTTGGCGGTCGCCGACCTCATCAGCTCTCGGCTCCGTGTGACAGCTGGTTAAAACAAGGACACTGCGCCTGCGCATGTCACGCGGATTTAGTACCCGGGATATATGGATTGACCATCCATCCGGTATAATCTTTCAGTTTGGCTTTAGTGCGCAACGACATCACATCGCCATGTATTCTTCTTCACGCTGCCAGCTTGAGGTGTGCTAAAAGCACCTCAATACCAATAACAATATACAATACACAATACCTTAATACACAATAACAGCGATACTGCGCTCGGACGTGAAGGAGGATCGGACTTGGCGGTCGCCGCCCTCATCAGTTCTCGGATCCGTGTGACAGCTGGTTAAAACAAAGACACTGCGCCTGCGCATGTCACGCGGATTTAGTACCCTGGATATATGGATTGACCATCCATCGGTATAATCTTTCAGTTTGGCTTTAGTGCGCAACGACATCACATCGCCATGTATTCTTCTTCACGCTGCCAGCTTGAGGTGTGCTAAAAGGCACCTCAATACCAATAACAATATACAATACACAATACCTAAATACACAATAACAGCGATACTGCGCTCGGACGTGAAGGAGGATCGGACTTGGCGGTCGCCAACCTCATCAGCTCTCGGCTCCGTGTGACAGCTGGTTAAAACAAGGACACTGCGCCTGCGCGTGTCACACGGATTTAGTACCCTGGATATATGGATTGACCATCCATCCGGTATAATCTTTCAGTTTGGCTTTAGTGCGCAACGACATCACATCGCCATGTATTCTTCTTCACGCTGCCAGCTTGAGGTGTGCTAAAAGCACCTCAATACCAATAACAATATAGAATACACAATACCTTAATACACAATAACAGCGATACTGCGCTCGGACGTGAAGGAGGATCGGACTTGGCGGTCGCCGCCCTCATCAGTTCTCGGATCCGTGTGACAGCTCGGTTAAAACAAGGACACTGCGCCTGCGCGTGTCACACGGATTTAGTACCCTGGATATATGGATTGACCATCCATCCGTATAATCTTTCCGTTTGGCTTTAGTGCGCAACGACATCACATGGCCATGTAGTCTTCTTCACGCTGCCAGCCTCAGGTGTGCTAAAAGCACCTCAATACCAATAACAATACACAATACCTTAATACACAATAACAGCGATACTGCGCTCGGACGTGAAGGAGGATCGGACTTGGCGGTCGCCGACCTCATCAGCTCTCGGCTCCGTGTGACAGCTGGTTAAAACAAAGACACTGCGCCTGCGCATGTCACGCGGATTTAGTACCCGGGATATATGGCTTGACCATCCATCGGTATAATCTTTCAGTTTGGCTTTAGTGCAAAACGACATCACATCGCCATGTATTCTTCACGCTGCCAGCTCGAGGTGTGCTAAAAGCACCTCAATACCAATAACAATACACAATACCTTAATACACAATAACAGCGATACTGCGCTCGGACGTGAAGGAGGATCTGACTTCGCGGTCGCCGACCTCATCAGCTCTCGGCTCCGTGTGACAGCTGGTTAGAACAAGGACACTGCGCCTG
This sequence comes from Rhipicephalus appendiculatus, assembly GCA_030522465.1. Taxonomy (NCBI): domain Eukaryota; kingdom Metazoa; phylum Arthropoda; class Arachnida; order Ixodida; family Ixodidae; genus Rhipicephalus; species Rhipicephalus appendiculatus. The sequence continues at coordinate 7,939 of JALIZH010000401.1, forward strand.
CGCGTGTCACACGGATTTAATACCCGTGATATATGGATTGACCATCCATCGGTATAATCTTTCAGCTTGGCTTTAGTGCGCAACGACATCACATCTCAATGTATTCTTCACGCTGCCAGCTTGAGGTGTGCTAAAAGCACCTCAATACCAATAACAATAAACAATACCTTAATACACAATAACAGCGATACTGCGCTCGGACGTGAAGGAGGATCGGACTTGGCGGTCGCCGACCTCATCAGCTCTCGGCTCCCTGTGACAGCTGGTTAAAACAAGGACATTGCGCCTGCGCGTGTCACACGGATTTAATACCCTGGATATATGGATTGACCATTCCATAGACGTCAGACTCTGGAGTTTTGCAGACACATAGCGCCACCTCTCGGAGCAGTTTTGGGTAGTGCAAAGTCCGGCTCCTTTGCACAGTTTGCTGTGCAACCGGGTGCAACTAGCGAGTTAGAAACAACAATTAACCTAAATATTTGGTGTGTTGGCGCATTGAACACTCAGAAAAAGAGCTACGAATTTATCTCCGCTAGTCGGACGCGCAACCAAACCGCCATGAAGTGCGTGCCAGAACGACGGCGAAAACAAGAGCAGACGCAACATCTCCGCGCGCTACGAAGAAAGGCTTCAGTCGAAGCAACTGTTGCGTTGTGAATTGCCACGGACGTAAAGGACTTGTTTTACCGATTTCTGTAGCTGTTGCGCGAAGCAGAACGGCGAGAGCTCTGGATACGGGCCGTTGCGGACGTGCTGGGTAAGTGAATTACTCGCGTTCCCCACAGCCGGTCGCATGAGAAAGTGTGATAATGTGGGTCTCATGTTAGTGTTTTGAGTAGCCTTGACGTAGAACCGTGGTAACCTTGACTATGAAGCTCAGCAGAGCCTCAGACCGCGGTGCGCGCCGTGCAGCAGTTAAATGCAGATGGTGAAGCGCGCTAAAACATCGCGCACTCCGCGACCACCCATAATCTTAACTGGTCGTCATCACACAGCATCGCGCACGTACGCATTGAAGGTTCAAAGTTCCGGCTAGCAAATGCTAACACGTGCGTCATACAAGTAAATCGCAAAATTTTGGTCGTGACCACCGTCAGGTTTTTCATACCCGTGGTCTCCGCGATTGCCGGAGTTATCTCGGAGGCCACGGTTTTGCCTTTCGTTGTACACCGAGAAAGTGGACACGCACGTATCCCCATTTGCAGTATATACAAACGGAAGACAACCGTCAACAGTACATTCGAGGATGCGTAATAAAACAGTTCAACGCACAGGAAGCGAGAGATGGACGGAGAATGCAACTGCAAAGGCGAAAATCGCCGGGACCATTCATGCCTGATAAAGCGAGCTTTGTACCACTGATCGTAAGAAATTTTGCTCGTGTACGTACTTCATCGCTTTGACATTATGTATATGCCCAAATTTAACGCATTTAGGCGTTGCAGAACGCACGTCGGCGTGCCTCGAACTCGATGTCATGCGATGCTCGCTTGCGCTTGCGAGTTGCAGCACGCCGAAATAGCTGAAAGATCTTTTGCATTGTAGCCGCAGTTCACTTTGATGAGCTTCCTACTTTTCTGAAGCGAGGGTGGATTGACGGAAGAAGCTTTCCAGGTCCCTGATTTTCAGGAAATGACCCTCAACCCGAGCGAAAGAGGGGGGGTTCTATAGTGGCCTACACACATTCGCTTGCGGACGGCTCTCTTTGCACTACCCAGTTATGGCCAGGGCGGCGATGAGAGCGCTGGTGGCGGCGTTTTTCGCAGCGCCGCCTGGGCAGAGTCTGACGTCTATAGGTATAATCTTTGAGTTTGGCTTTAGTGCCCAACGACATCACATCGCCATGTATTCTTCTTCACGCTGCCAGCTTGAGGTGTGCTAAAAGCACCTCAATACCAATAACAATACACAATACCTTAGTACACAATAACACCGATACATCGCTCGGACGTGAAGGAGGATCGGTCGCCGACCTCATCAGCTCTCGGCTCCGTGTGACAGCTGGTTAAAACAAAGACACTGCGCCTGCGCATGTCACGCGGATTTAGTACCCGGGATATATGGATTGACCATCCATCGTATAATCTTTCACTTTGGCTTTACTGCGCAACGACATCACATCGCCATGTATTCTTCTTCACGCTGCCAGCTTGAGGTGTGCTAAAAGCACCTCAATACCAATAACAATACACAATACCTTAATACACAATAACAGCGATACTGCGCTCGGACGTGAAGGAGGATCGGACTTGGCGGTCGCCGACCTCATCAGCTCTCGGGCTCCGTGTGACAGCTGGTTAAAACAAGGACACTGCGCCTGCGCGTGTCACACGGATTTAATACCCCGGATATATGGATTGATCATCCATCGGTATAATCTTTCAGTTTGGCTTTAGTGCGCAACGACATCACATCGCCATGTATTCTTCTTCACGCTGCCAGCTTGAGGTGTGCTAAAAGCACCTCAATACCAATAACAATACACAATACCTTAATACACAATAACAGCGATACTGCGCTCGGACGTGAAGGAGGATCGGACTTGGCGGTCGCCGACCTCATCAGCTCTGGGCTCCGTGTGACAGCTGGTTAAAACAAGGACACTGCGCCTGCGCGTGTCACACGGATTTAGTGCCCGGGATATATGTATTGACCATCCATCGGTATAATCTTTCAATTTGGCTTTAGTGCGCAACGACATCACATCGCCATGTATTCTTCTTCACGCTGCCAGCTTGAGGTGTGCTAAAAGCACCTCAATACCAATAACAATACACAATACCTTAATACACAATAACAGCGATACTGCGCTCGGACGTGAAGGAGGATCGGACTTGGCGGTCGCCGACCTCTTCAGCTCTGGGCTCCGTGTGACAGCTGGTTAAAACAAGGACACTGCGCCTGCGCATGTCACGCGGATTTAGTACCCGGGATATATGGATTGACCATCTATCGGTATAATCTTTCAATTTGGCTTAGTGCGCAATGACATCACATCGCCATGTATTCTTCTTCACGCTGCCAGCTTGAGGTGTGCTAAAAGCACCTCAATACCAATAAAAATACACAATACACAATACCTCAATACACAATAACAGCGATACTGCGCTCGGACGTGAAAGAGGATAGCACTAGGCGGTCGCCGACATCATCAGCTCTCGGCTCCGTGTGACAGCTGCTTAAAGCAAAGACACTGCGCCTGCGCATGTCACGCGGATTTAGTACCCGGGATATATGGATTGACCATCCATCGGTATAATCTTTCAGTTTGGCTTCAGTGCACAACGACATCACATCGCCGTGTATTCTTCACGCTGCCAGCTTGAGGTGTGCTAAAAGCACCTCAATACCAAAAACAATACACAATACACAATACCTTAATACACAATAACAGCGATACTGCGCTCGGACCTGAAAGAGGGTCGCACTAGGCGGTCGCCGACCTCATCAGCTCTCGGCTCCGTGTGACAGCTGGTTAAACCAAAGACACTGCGCCTGCGCATGTCACGCGGATTTAGTACCCGGGATATATGGATTGACCATCCATCGGTATAATATTTCAGTTTGGCTTTAGTGCACAACGACATCACATCGCCATGTATTCTTCACGCTGCCAGCTTGAGGTGTGCTAAAAGCACCTCAATACCAATAACAATACACAATACACAATCCCTTAATACACAATAACAGCGATGCTGCGCTCGGACGTGAAAGAGGATCGCACTAGGCGTTCGCCGACCTCATCAGCTCTCGGCTCCGTGTGACAGCTGGTTAAACCAAAGACACTGCGCCTGCGCATGTCACGCGGAATTAGTACCCGGGATATATGGATTGACCATCCATCGGTATAATCTTTCAGTTTGGCTTTAGTGCGCAATGACATCACATCACCATGTATTCTTCTTCACACTACCAGCTTGAGGTGTGCTAAAAGCACCTCAATACCAATAACAATACACAATACACAATACCTTAATACACAATAACACCGATACTGCGCTCGGACGTCCAAGGGGATCGCATTAGGCGGTCGCCGACCTCATCAGCTCTCGGCTCCGTGTGACAGCTGGTTAAACCAAAGACACTGCGCCTGCGCATGTCACGCGGATTTAGTACCCGGGATATATGGATTGACCATCCATCGGTATAATCTTTCAGTTTGGCTTTAGTGCGCAATGACATCACATCACCATGTATTCTTCTTCACGCTCCCAGCTTGAGGTGTGCTAAAAGCACCTCAATACCAATAACAATACACAATACACAATACCTTAATACACAATAACAGCGATACTGCGCTCGGACGTGAAAGAGGATCGCACTAGGCGGTCGCCGACCTCATCAGCTCTCGGCTCCGTGTGACAGCTGGTTAAACCAAAGACACTGCGCCTGCGCATGTCACGCGGATTTAGTACCCTGGATATATGGATTGACCATCCATCGGTATAATCTTTCAGTTTGGCTTTAGTGCGCAACGCTATCACATCGCCATGTATTCTTCTTCACGCTGCCAGCTTGAGGTGTGCTAAAAGCACATCAATACCAATAACAATACACAATACCTTAATAAACAATAACAGCGATACTGCGCTCGGACGTGAAGGAGGATCGTACTTGGCGCTCGCCGACCTCATCAGCTCTCGGCTCCGTGTGACAGCTGGTTAAAACAAAGGACACTGCGCCTGCGCATGTCACGCGGATTTAATACCCTGGATATATGGATTGACCATCCATCGGTATAATCTTTCAGTTTGGCTTTAGTGCGCAACGACCTCACATCGCCATGTATTCTTCTTCACGCTGCCAGCTTGAGGTGTGCTAAAAGCACCTCAATACCAATAACAATACACAATACCTTAATACACAATAACAGCGATACTGCGCTCGGACGTGAAGGAGGATCGGACTTGGCGGTCGCCGACCTCATCAGCTCTCGGCTCCCGTGTGACAGCTGGTTAAAACAAGGACACTGCGCCTGCGCGTGTCACACGGATTTAATACCCTGGATATATGGATTGACCATCCATCGGTATAATCTTTCAGTTTGGCTTTAGTGCGCAACGACATCACATCGCCATGTATTCTTCTTCACGCTGCCAGCTTGAGGTGTGCTAAAAGCACCTCAATACCAATAACAATACACAATACCTTAATACACAATAACAGCGATACTGCGCTCGGACGTGAAGGAGGATCGGACTTGGCGGTCGCCGACCTCATCAGCTCTCGGCTCCGTGTGACAGCTGGTTAAAACAAGGACACTGCGCCTGCGCGTGTCACACGGATTTAATACCCCGGATATATGGATTGACCATCCATCGGTATAATCTTTAAGTTTGGCTTTAGTGCGCAACGACATCACATCGCCATGTATTCTTCTTCACGCTGCCAGCTTGAGGTGTGCTAAAAGCACCTCAATACCAATAACAATACACAATACCTTAATACACAATAACAGCGATACTGCGCTCGGACGTGAAGGAGGATCGGACTTGGCGGTCGCCGACCTCATCAGCTCTGGGCTCCGTGTGACAGCTGGTTAAAACAAGGACACTGCGCCTGCGCGTGTCACACGGATTTAGTGCCCGGGATATATGGATTGACCATCCATTGGTATAATCTTTCAGTTTGGCTTTAGTGCGCAATGACATCACATCACCATGTATTCTTCTTCACGCTGCCAGCTTGAGGTGTGCTAAAAGCACCTCAATACCAATAACAATACACAATACACAATACCTTAATACACAATAACAGCGATACTGCGCTCGGACGTGAAAGAGGATCGCACTAGGCGGTCGCCGACCTCATCAGCTCTCGGCTCCGTGTGACAGCTGGTTAAAACCAAAGACACTGCGCCTGCGCATGTCACGCGGATTTAATACCCGGGATATATGGATTGACCATCCATCGGTATAATCTTTCAGTTTGGCTTTAGTGCACAACGACATCACATCGCCATGTATTCTTCACGCTGCCAGCTTGAGGTGTGCTAAAAGCACCTCAATACCAATAACAATACACAATACACAATACCTTAATACACAATAACAGCGATACTGCGCTCGGACGTGAAAGAGGATCGCACTAGGCGGTCGCCGACCTCATCAGCTCTCGGCTCCGTGTGACAGCTGGTTAAACCAAAGACACTGCGCCAGGCATGTCACGCGGATTTAGTACCCTGGATATATGGATTGACCATCCATCGGTATAATTTTTCAGTTTGGCTTTAGTGCACAACGACATAAAAGCGCCATGTATTCTTCACGCTGCCAGCTTGAGGTGTGCTAAAAGCACCTCAATACCAATAACAATACACAATACACAATACCTTAATACACAATAACAGCGATACTGCGCTCGGACGTGAAAGAGGATCGCACTAGGCGGTCGCCGACCTCATCAGCTCTCGGCTCCGTGTGACAGCTGGTTAAACCAAAGACACTGCGCCTGCGCATGTCACGCGGATTTAGTACCCGGGATATATGGATTGACCATCCATCGGTATAATCTTTCAGTTTGGCTTTAGTGCGCAACGACATCACATCGCCATGTATTCTTCTTCACGCTGCCAGCTTGAGGTGTGCTAAAAGCACCTCAATACCAATAACAATACACAATACCTTAATACACAATAACAGCGATACTGCGCTCGGACGTGAAGGAGGATCGGACTTGGCGGTCGCCGACCTCATCAGCTCTCGGCTCCGTGTGACAGCTGGTTAAAACAAAGGACACTGCGCCTGCGCATGTCACGCGGATTTAATACCCTGGATATATGGATTGACCATCCATCGGTATAATCTTTCAGTTTGGCTTTAGTGCGCAACGACATCACATCGCCATGTATTCTTCTTCACGCTGCCAGCTTGAGGTGTGCTAAAAGCACCTCAATACCAATAACAATACACAATACCTTAATACACAATAACAGCGATACTGCGCTCGGACGTGAAGGAGGATCGGACTTGGCGGTCGCCGACCTCATCAGCTCTCGGCTCCGTGTGACAGCTGGTTAAAACAAGGACACTGCGCCTGCGCGTGTCACACGGATTTAATACCCTGGATATATGGATTGACCATCCATCGGTATAATCTTTCAGTTTGGCTTTAGTGCGCAACGACATCACATCGCCATGTATTCTTCTTCACGCTGCCAGCTTGAGGTGTGCTAAAAGCACCTCAATACCAATAACAATATACAATACACAATACCTTAATACACAATAACAGCGATACTGCGCTCGGACGTGAAGGAGGATCGGACTTGGCGGTCGCCGACCTCATCAGCTCTCGGCTCCGTGTGACAGCTGGTTAAAACAAGGACACTGCGCCTGCGCGTGTCACACGGATTTAGTACCCTGGATATATGGATTGACCATCCATCCGGTATAATCTTTCAGTTTGGCTTTAGTGCGCAACGACATCACATCGCCATGTATTCTTCTTCACGCTGCCAGCTTGAGGTGTGCTAAAAGCACCTCAATACCAATAACAATACACAATACACAATACCTTAATACACAATAACAGCGATACTGCGCTCGGACGTGAAGGAGGATCGGACTTGGCGGTCGCCGACCTCATCAGCTCTCGGCTCCGTGTGACAGCTGGTTAAAACAAAGACACTGCGCCTGCGCATGTCACGCGGATTTAGTACCCTGGATATATGGATTGACCATCCATCGGTATAATCTTTCAGTTTGGCTTTAGTGCACAACGACATCACATCGCCATGTATTCTTCTTCACGCTGCCAGCTTGAGGTGTGCTAAAAGGCACCTCAATACCAATAACAATACACAATACCTTAATACACAATAACAGCGATACTGCGCTCGGACGTGAAGGAGGATCGGACTTGGCGGTCGCCGACCTCATCAGCTATCGGCTCCGTGTGACAGCTGGTTAAAACAAAGACACTGCGCCTGCGCATGTCACGCGGATTTAGTACCCGGGATATATGGATTGACCATCCATCGGTATAATCTTTCAGTTTGGCTTTAGTG
>JALIZH010000403.1:0-34338 GCA_030522465.1 Rhipicephalus appendiculatus
GGGGAGTTATGGTACAGTGTAATAGAATAGGGGAATAGGAGTTCTAGTACACTGTAGTTATGGGAGCTGCGATTGAAGCACGACTATGTTTGGTGGGAACAAACACTAATAGTGAAAAACCAGGTTTTATTCAAAGGCGAAGCAATCGTTATGTTTAACAAATGACATTTACTTTCCCAACAATATTATGTAGGTGCAATGAGCAAAAAATTTATGACAGTGTTTTATTATTACGAAAAATCTTTTTTCTAGCGCCCTCTGTGCACGCCATTATTACTCAGTGCAGCCCTTGCGCTGCATGCAAAGGCACGCTCGTAAAATTCGTCCGCGATGACACACCCCGCACGAGTTTTAGTGTTCCGCACTTACTTGCGTTCATAGTTCATAGTCTTCGAACTTGCTGTAGAGCATTTTCGATGCGCCAAAATGTGATATTTGCACGTGTTTCGTCGGCCCGTTCGTTTCGGCGCAATGTTAGAGAAGGTGTCGCAGCCAGCCGCGCGGCTGGCACGACAAAATGTAAAGAAGGTAGCCTACATCTTACGTTCCTTGAAGTATGCACGGATAACAAGCGTGAAGAGCAAATTGCAACCGAAGCGAGGATCGGGGGTGCTGCCATGTTAAGGAAATCGTCACGCTCTTTTCTGGGACAAGCGCTTTTTTCTGGTTTTCCAAAAACCTGCGACGGCGACGGATGGCCCTTCGCGATTACAAATCCTGTCGCTCGTCGCTGGAAAATCGCGTGCATGTATTTGCAGGAAGCGACCGTAGGTTGGCGCGGGCGGTTTTGTGACCTTCGCTCGCTGTGTGCCGTGAGCCGCGATGCCTCTACACTCGCATCGTTCGTGAAGTCTGCTGTGGCGCACGGATAATTCAAATAGAGAGGCAAGGTGCCGCGCACAGATAGAAAGAAAACTAATGCCTCGTTCACACTGAGCATTCCGGCCGCCGAAAGGGCGCGGAATCCGGTTCGGCGGCGGCCAGATCCGCCGAAAGGGCCCTCCGATCGCTCTCGGACCGATTTTTGCGGCGTCTGCCGCCGGATCGGCTCGCCGCGAACCAATCGGAGCACTAGTCGAGGAATTTGAAAAAAGTGGCGGCCAAGCCCTACTCGCTTGTCATGTCGCAGTGCACGTAACTGAACGTTGTAACCAATTCACGTACCGATCTTCTAGAAAAGGTTGGCGTGACCGAGCTGTCGCGGTCTTGCAGAGCAAGACGAACTCACCACCGCCGCTGGCATCGTCGTGACGACAGTTTTTTTTCCGCGCTTCATGCATTGCAAGACAGCGGCTTGCCAGCAAAGTAAGCAGTACTGCTTGTTCCTGCTCAGTCGTCAGCATAGTCGTTTAAAGCAGTGAAAGTGCGCGAAAGAGAAGCATGTAAATCTTCACGACCGGATTCAAATGCGTACTTGCGTAGCGTAGTGGCGTAGTCAATCGCTTAGTTGCGAGCACCGACAACATCCGGGTGAGTGCGACAGCGCATCCATCCGCGCTCGCCCTGTGGTTGATGATTTACTCGACAGATGGCGCGCTATGGCTATTCGGCGTTTTTCGGCGGCGCGGTGCGCGTGCAGTGCGAACGACGCTGTGTTTCGGCGGCAGGAGAATTCCGCTCGCTGTAGACAGCGGATTCTTCAGTGTGAACTAGGCATAAGGGTGTGCGAATATTCGAGTTTGGAATTCGAATCGAATATCACCTAATCGAATAATTCGATTCGACTTTCGAATAGAACTATTCGAAGTTTCGAATAATTCTACAGGACGAATACCTAGTACGCGAGAAAGGCCAATGGTGCTACTTGGCTATACGGTGGCGTGGCTAAAACTAACGCTAGCGTCGTTACGGAAGGCTTTTCGCTGAAACTTTTCAACGATATCCTAGTACAAAAGCGAGCGCATGTTTATTCTAAAGGAGAATATTTCATTTGCGCACTTTATATATATATATATATATATATATATATATATATATATATATATATATATATATATATATATATATATATATATATATATATATATATATATATATATAAGAAAACACCTGATAAAACTGTCAAACCCTTCACAGCTTCGCTTACGGAACGAAGGCTTCTTGTGTAGTTCGGTCGCGTATGCCGCAAACGCCGTAAAACGTCCCGATCTTTGCCCGTGAAACCCTCGGTGCTTGGCTTCACTTGTGGAAGTTTGTTCACGCTGTGCAATCGCCATTGCCGCACCGCCCCACTCGTTCAGGAACTCCCACCCGTCGTTCCGGCGCCCAGTTAAATCATTGCTGTGTACGGGAGCCCGATTTTTGAGCTCAAGCACCCATGACGATGAAGCGCAATATTACCGTTGTTAGATGAGCCGTATTTTGTGACCGTACGAAAAAACATTGCTACCGCATTCCCCTGTTAGCCGTTATGAGGTTAGGAGTGCCGCCTCTGAATGGAATGGCGGCTCTTCTATTACATGCCTGCGCGCCCATAAAATCTGAAAAAAAAAAAAAACTCCCGGCTAAGCGTGTAATGAAGCTGTCACCACGCCGTGGCGTGGTAACGTTTAATTTCATTTCTTTGTTCTTTCTTTCAATTTTCAATGAAATATTTTGCATTGATATTCGATTCCATGTTCGACATTTTTGGCCACTATTCGGCACTATTCGATTCGAATTCGATTCGAGATAAAATTTCACTATTCGCACACCCCTAAAGAAAACCAAAGAACCGTGCGCGGCCGCGGGTGGAGGGGTGGGGGGGGGAAGCGACCCGAAGGGGGGTCGGCATAATAAAAAAAAAGAATCAACGGGTGAGGATGCGCCGCGCATCGTTTCTCGCGACTGCAGCGGATGAAAGTAGGGGGTGCGTTTATTACGCGGGAGAAAAAAAAATCCCAATTTTGACGACTAAAGTTGGGGGGTGCGTTTATTATGCGAGTGCGTTCATTACGCGAGTAAATACGGTATATTCTTGAGTTTTACTTGGGTAAAACACTTAGGAATTATGGGCCATAGCGGAGGTCTCTATATTATAAATTTTGACTTCCTGGGGTAGTTTGATATGATTTACAACGCAAGTACACAGGCGTAATGGTATGCCTGTCCGCCGTGATGGTGTAGCGGTTACGGTACTTGGCTGCTGACCCGAAGGTCACGGGTGCGGTCCTGGCCGCGGTAGTCGCATTTCGATGGAGAGAAATGCTAGAGGCCTGTGTACTGTGCGATGTCAGTTCAGGTTAAAAAAGACCAAGTGGTCAAAATTTTCCAGAGCCTTCATTACGACGTGCCTCCATCAAAATGTGGCTTCCACAGCTGTAATTTGATCCCGCTATCTCGTGCTCAGTGGCAAAACACCTTAGCTGTCTGAGCCGATGCGCACCGTGTGGGAATATGTTGTTGTGTAGAGAACTTGGCTTTCTGAATGTTTAAGAGTGACAGCCAGCTTGCATTTTGTTGTTTTCAGTTACTTTCAACAATTTTTACTTTCTCTGACCACCTTTCTGTGTATGGCGTGTGTATAGCTATAAAATAGCACTTTATGGTAGGCTTTTTTTTCTTGGCTCTCATGAGTTTGCTTAAAGCTAACCTCTTAATTTAACAGGTCACCTCCAAGGCAACAAGAGGACATGGAGGCATCTATTGAAGAACCCATTGATTCCCAAAATTGATTGAATCTTATTTGAAGCTTTCAGTGTTTGCATATTTAAAAAAACTTATTGAGCTGTTTTCCTGTCCAAACTAAATCCTAGTCAAGCCCATGAAGAGGCTTTTTGACCCCAGCCCAATGTTGTAATCAATAAATTTTTAAACTTTCAATGTCATGACCCAATTGATTAGGACACTCGTAAAGGCGTGTCATGTAGTGTCAAATATTGCACAGGTTCCTTTTTTTTTGTTGTAGTTGTTTTTGTATCTGCTGTACTCGCCGATACGTATTTCTTCTATGTGCAATTTTAAATTTCACTTTATATGTATATAACTTTTTTTTTTTTTGTACTGCACAGTCTCATACATATGCTTTCACTTTTTGCAACACGAAGAGACCTGCAGCTGACATATCTATGCTGAAGTAATGCATGTTGTTGGGCTAGTTGGTTGATCGATTTTGAAGCCATGTTTTAACTGCGCGAAGACGACAACACGTTAGACACATAGAACACGCACACACGAAGCGCAGTGTGTGCGTGTTCTATGTGTCTAACGTGTTGTCGTCTTCGCGCAGTTAAAACATGGCCTCAATATCTATGCTATCAAGTTTCATGTACAATGCCGTCTACTTTTAGAGATTTTTTTTCTTGTAGGCAGCTAATTGTTAATGTTTAGAGTTTTGTTTTGAGAAGATGAGAAGGAAAGAAGCACCTGCTATTTATGCCTGTGGCCCCACCTTTTATTTGTGCTGCCATGATTGGACATCAGTGACCAGAGTGCCTGCTGTGTATCTATTGACAGCACCTCAACCCACTGAGAGCCTGTTTCATCAAGCCTGTTAGTGTGAAACAAATTTATTCTGAAGCTCCTGTGACAGTTGCTTTCTTAGTAGACCATTCTGAGAGCAGCCTGTCAGTGTAATAATGTACTGTGGTCTCTGCAGTCAGCAACATTGATTATTACAGTTTGGTTGGTTATGTATTCAGCTACTTACGTTACCTTCACTACTCAAACTTTGTATTAATTTGCTATTTCTTACCTACAACTTAATGTTTGCTGTTGCTAGCAAAAACAAGTAATGTGAAAAGAACAAGTTAGCTTTTTAAGATCACTGGAAGTAGCACCTTTGGTGTCATATACGTGAGAATCATCGATGTCAAAGCATTGAGTTGCCCTTGAGAATGAGATGCTATTCAGTGCCGATTTGATTTTTATGAATGTTTTGTGCAGGTAGAATATGAAAGCCTTATGGCACACGTACGTCTTGCTCTTAATTGTATCTTTTTTTACAGCGAAAGCTGTTATGAGATCACAACAAGGGCCGATTCGGGTGCCGTAGTTGTCCGCCGCCGGTGTCCGTAACCGCTATCGCAAGAAAAATACGAAATAAAAAATACCCATGATAGAATGTGATTCGAACCCGGGACCGCTGCGTGGCAGCCCAGTGTTCTACGACGATAGTGACACCCGCACTATTTTCACTCTACACAGATCAGGTGAGGGGAGATGTGATGGGAAGGTTCGTCACGTCGCAAGGCGTGTGACGCGAGGAGGATGGAGACAGTGTGGACACAAAGAGGAAGCTATATTTGACGACACAGACACATTACAAGACTGACAATACCACGGGCCCGTGCACGCGAAAAACAAACAAACAAAAAACAAGCGCAGTCTCACAAGTCTGCAGTAGTCCGGTGCCTTGCGGGGTGTGGCTGGTTGCTTCACAGCAGGGTGGCCGGTCGCTTGTGTGCGCAGGCGGACGTCCCGGTGCAGACGCACCCCAGGCTCAGGCGAAGTCGCCAGCGGTAGGCAGCCACAGCTCGCTTGACGTGGTAGCTGGTGGTTCCGGCGTCTCGAGCACGCTCGCTGTCTGGAAGCTGTCCGGCAGTAGGCTCTCCCGGAACTCGTGCCAGATCACGCCATGGTCCGAGGACTTCACCGGCTCGAAAAGAGCAGCCCGGCCTTCCGAACCTCGCGCGTAGTTGCGGGTTCGCCCTGGGCTCTCTCGCCACATCTTGCCGGCGTTCCAACTGCTCTCTTCTGCTCGAGCCCCCTTCTTTTTTTCTCTTTTTCTTCTGCGCGAGCTTCCGAACTGCTTCTTTTTCGTCTTCTTCTAGGGCAGGGGTCTCAAACACGCGGCCCGCGGGCCGCATGCGGCCCGCGAGGCTCTCGAATGCGGCCCGCGGCCCTTCAGGACGCAGCTCGCCGCAAGCCTATTCCCGACAGCCTTCGTGCCACAATTAAGGTCGCCCCCCATCCCCCGCAATATGGATCCCCGACTACATCAGGGCCGGCGGGAAGCCAGAGTGGAAGCCCTCACACGAGAGCCCGCGCACAAGAACACCACGTACTATGTTGACGCCGCCAACTACGACCTCACCAACACCAAGGCAGTAGCCACAGTCGTGGACCACACACACACAGAGCGTACCAGCGCTTCCGTGCGGTGCCACAACATCACCGAGGCGGAAGAAACTGCCATCGCCCTCACCCTCGGCTACAGACAACGACGGTCACTGACAGTTCTTAGGGGACTCTCAAGCGGCTTGCCGCAACTACCTACCAGGGCGCATCAGCCAACCCGCCTTCAATATCATTCTGAGAGCTATAGAAACTGGCGAGCATCTCAATACACACACACCCCGAATCTGGCATCGGATTATATGGACCCCGGGTCACATGGGACTGGAGGGAAACCAGGCAGCGGATAGGGTTGCTCGAGGGTATGCGAGCCGAGCACCCTATCCGGGGGGTTCAGACCATTCTGTGGACAATTTTCGGCCTATATCAACGAGACTGAAACATTTGCGCTATAGCAAAAGTTAAATCTAAGACAGACCTCGATTGACATCGAACAAATGTGGCAACTTTGGAATTTAAACAGATAAAATTGTTCGTGTTCGTCCAGTCCCATAATCGTTTCTCTTCTGCTCGAGCCCCCTTCTTTTTTTCTCTTTTTCATCGGCGCGAGCTTCCGAACTGCTTCTTTTTCGTCTTCTTCTAGGGGGTGCAGCGCTATCGTCTGCTACGCTCGCATTTTTTCGGGTACTTCATCACAGAAGACAATACGCTGAACTCGGGCTCAACGTTCGGTCGTCTCTTTCTTGATTCGTGTAGTGTCTGGATTCAGCTCAAATTTCAGAATTAACGAACACCCTGTAGACCACCTTGTAGCTGCAGTGCGTGGGTGCTAACCAGTCTTTTCGAAAAAGTGCTGTCGCTGAGCGCGCAATGGTAACACAGACACAGCTACGTTCCTGATCACCGCGAAATGGATTATCTGGCCAAACGGAGGCACATCCCATATATATGATGACGTGTATTACAATGTGAAGTTGCGTTCTCGGCGGCACAAGACTTGCGTGCCACGCACCGTCGTGGTGAATGTTGCTAAATTCAAGCGTGATTTGCACCTCGGTTCTATATCTTGATATTTCTCCATGCAGTTGAAGAGATCGCGAAAGCCAAGCGCGTCGCCGAACAAAAGATCGACTTTTATGAGATAAGCAGACGCACAGCCCCATACGTTTCTAGAGGTACGTCAATGCTTTGAACTGGCTTCTGTAGCTTTCTGGAGATATTTTAGAACGGCAGTGTTTTCCACCGGTGTCCACCAAGATTTAATTTATGCCATTGCCGTCGTAGAAGTGATGTTGTTAAACTTCGCAGGAATATATGGCAAAGAAAAAAAATCAGAAGAAAAAATTTCGTTGACTGCGATAACATGGAGGTCATACCAACCACCTCTCGGTTTGATTATAGGTGCCCCACTTTACGCACTTCAGTACCGACGCACGTACACGAGAGTTCAAATCGGACACTCCGTTAACCGGCAGGCAGTCACCGGGGAGATTTCAAGGGCTGACGTATCGCCCCCCGAAACACCCCCGCGAAAGCACGTACAGTGTAAGAGTAGATCCCTTTAGCATGCCAGCGAACGCCGGTTGTGATCCAAAGGCCGTGTCACACCTAGCAGATGATAACAGGAAGAAAACATATCGGCAGTTAACCCATTAGGTACCAGCATGACCATATGGTCACGCAAATCCCGACGAAGCCTTTCAATTTATACAGGTTTAAAAAAACCCCGCCGAAACCACGGCAGTACGCCTTGTGATAGCTCAGGCTTCTCCTTACAGACTCCATGTGGCAGAAGTTTTCTTCGTTTATTGGGGGAGCTGCTAAAACAGGTGCTAAATAGTGGTTCTACACTTCGGCGCGTCGGCAAGCAACGTCATTCGGGTAAACAGATTTCTTGGTAGTATTATTTTTTGCAATAGCGTGATGGACATGTCCCTGTAGAGTACGTGCACTATGCAATCTCCGGTGAAAATTTGAAGTACATTAACCAAAGTCTTGCACGCGAACAAGCGTGTTATTTTACGTGTTACCATATGGTCCCGCTGGGCCTTTGGGCTCCCTATTTTGGTTAGGTTCGTTCAGTCGTTTTACGCTCCTTGAAGGGTGTTCGTTTCACGCTCCTTGAAGCCAGCACCATACATTTACATAATAGGGAGGGGGTGAGAGGGGGGAGCAAAGTCAGCCCCGTACACTGACATAATAGGGAGGGGGGGGTGCTGCGACAACCTCCCCCCCCCCCCCCCACCCCCCAAAGTGGAACCCTGCGCACGCTTGTGGTGACCACACAATGCAATAAATGCGACGTCGCCATGTGCATGGCGTGCTTCACGTCATTTTAGAATGAGTGCCTTAAACAAAATTCGTCACTTCGTGTTTTTACTGTAGCCCAAGGGCCCAGCGTGACCATATGGTCACGGGCCATATTTGGTAAACTAAGAGCTCGTTCGCGACGAAATTTTCGGTGTGATATATACACATGTAGATACAATAAAAAATCACATCTGCTTTGACAAGACTCTTATAAAAAGAAACCGGTGCCTAATGGGTTAAGGCAGTTCAGACATCACATAAATAGGCACACTTGACCGGTTAAATGACAATACAACTCACATGAGTTTAAGAAAAAATGGTGTAGAACGAATCACTTGCGCTTCAAATCCAAAGAATCTGGAGTATTCAGGGCAATTAGTCATTTCATATTTAACAGATCGACTTCCCCTCCATATAGTCTGTAGCGCTGACAAGTCGTTCACCTGCGCAGTCGGTGGTCATATGTCTCCTCGGCGACGCTGCATCCACACTTTCAAGGGGCAAAATTACCCGAAAGAGGAGTAACGGAGCCCAATAGGCACGCGCGATGAACGGATAGACCGTTGAGGAGTAACCACAGAGGGATGCGTGCCGTGTGCAAACCAGTCAGTCTCCAAAGGGATGAACCGCGTGGGATGTGCACGCCGTGTGCAGAGATACGTCACGTGTACAAACCGTTGTCAAGGGAACTAACCGTCCTCCTGGCTCATGGGTCAGGGTTAGTCTTCTCGCTTGTTTTCGTTGTGGCGGTGGTGGCGCGTTGGGCCGCGCTCGGAGAGTTCGTCGATCTAGGAACTACGATAACTACGCCGCGGTGCTTTAGAAGATATGCACGTATGCGTGGATGAGCGTGTGCATGGTGCTGCTTTTACGTTTCGCCGCACCTATGAAGTCAGGAGCTGGTCTCGACACGTCGTGACGCCGTCGACGCCGTGCTGTATATATCTGGCGCAGTCAAGGCACTGCGGCACTGCGTCGCCACCGGCTGGGAATGGCGGCCGAGAATACAGTAGGCCTATCGGATCCATGATTTCAATAAGACTCTGTCAAGAAATCGGCGCTGGATTCTTTCACAAGTTGGCGCTTTTTGGCAACGGGCTGGATCGTGTTGTATATCGCGCGCACGAAATGCCCTACGAAGCTTTGTGACTGCCTGGAACTCGGCTGCCATTGCCGTCGGCCACCCGGAGGACTCGCTCATCGAGTGTTCGCCGCGGTGATGAGCTGCGGGCTCGCGATATCGGGCAGAGGCCTCGCCGCCACGGTGCGACTCGTCCAAAACGCATTCGCGGTTGCCGGCAATGAGCTTGGTTGTATATCGCGCGTTTGAAGTGCACCGGCAGGTGGCAGGGACTTTAGCTAGCCGATTTAAGCTGTGCTTCGGAACTCTGTCGAAAGTGGTCGCCATTACCGTTGGCTTCCCCGTGAGTCGGTCGCAAGCAGCTCGGCCTCGGCGCTGTTGTGACGGTGGTCCCGGCGGCGGCCTCGCTTTCGCTCGAGGAACTAAGTTGAAATTTATCGCCATTACGGTCGTTTTCCTCGGCGCTCGCTCGGAAGCAGATTCACGCCGTTTGTGGCGGCGGCCCCGCGTTCGCTCGCTGTACTCTGCCGCTCGCTGCTCGTAAGCAGCTCGGCGGCGGCCCTGCGTTCGCTCGCTCTTCTGTTCGAGGTTCGCTGGCGGCAGAAGCTCCGCGTTCGGCCCCGCGTTCGCTTCTTCGAGCAATACGACGTCGCTCGCAGAGAACTCGCCGACTCGTTGGCGGCAACGCGGTTCGCGGCGCCTCGGCGTGAAGGCTGCGCCCGTTGCGCTATGTGCAGGGGTGGAACAGCTGCTCCATTTGCGCCATTGTGCGCCAAACTTGCTTGCCTGCGCCATCCTGCGCCGAACCGCCTCTGTTGCGCCGAACTCGTTTATCAGCGCCGTACTATATATATAGAACACTGTGGCCGTACTGCGCCGTAGCACCCGAATTTAGCCGCAAGGTGCGACACTGTCGCACCGTGCAGCTAAATTCGGGTGCTACGATAGTTTCTTCTACCATCGATAGTTCGATAGTGACTCAACTATCGATAGTACCATCGATTGTTCTGCATCACTATGCGACAGCTATTAAGCCCTTTGCCTGAAAGCGTGGCTGAAACATCGTGTTTTCGGTTCCGTCGAAACGTTTATAGTTTCGGTTTCGTCAAGGCTGTGATCGCTCGAGCAGCAGCTGTGAACTACGATTCTAAGGGCGCGATTGTCATCGCTGGTGCGCACACTATCTCAGCAGGCATCAGAGCGAATGACTCGTAAATTGTTCTTTGTGCTGAAAGGCGAAAAAGATAGCAACAAATTGTAATGATATAAGCAGTGAAGCTGGCACCTAACGCATTTGGATCCGATCTCCGTTACTCTGCAAAACGCGGGTGTAAAGAATACGGCCACGCCAGGGAGAGCAGCACTTTTCGGACAGTCTCCTCGCAATAAGGGCGCGTGTTTGCGAGCCGCCCGCTGATGGTTGCCGAGCCAGCGCGCGTGCCAG
The DNA here is from genome assembly GCA_030522465.1 of Rhipicephalus appendiculatus. Taxonomy (NCBI): domain Eukaryota; kingdom Metazoa; phylum Arthropoda; class Arachnida; order Ixodida; family Ixodidae; genus Rhipicephalus; species Rhipicephalus appendiculatus. The sequence goes on from JALIZH010000403.1 coordinate 10,830, forward strand.
CGATCGCAATCACGAAGTTCACAGTTGCTGCTCGAGCGACCCCCCTCGCGTCATTTAGGGCTCGTTCAAGACGGGCGGGATGTTTCCTCTCTGCTTCGACGGCAGGGTTCCGAGCGGGGTGATGTTATCGCATTGCACCCTTCGAGCGACAGAGATGGGCCGGCTCGTTTGATTTCTGCTTCAGCCGCGCTCGCCGCCGCCGCTCGCGCGCTTTTTACCGCGGGTAGAACATATACATGGTGTTAAGGGAATACGTGCAGTAAGGTGTGTGCCGTTTGTAATGGGTGGCTGGCTTTAAACTATGGAATCGTTATGATAGTCACATATTCTGACGCCCGATGGCAATGTACGCTTGTACTACGCAATATTCCTGGGATATTACATGTTATATTGCGACGCCTATATAAAGGACGTTTGCGTTTGCGAAGCATGCAAGTTATTTTCACTGCATGTCCAAGCAGAGGAAGTTATTTTCACAGTATTTCCAAGCAGAGGCATGGCTGTGTGGTAGAACACCTGCTTGCCACGCAGACGACCCGGCTTCGATCCTCACTGGGACCCGAAAATTTTTATTATTTATTTTATTTGCATCTTTCTCGATTTTTCGGTCACGGACAAGATGATGATTTTTCGGTCACGGACAAGATGATGATTTTTCGCTCACAACCAACGACGCCGACACCGACGCCGACGCCGACGCCGGAATTTCTGCGAAACGAGCTCTTTTAACGCTATCGCGTTAAAAAGGATGGTCGAGCAACCGGGGAGCTCATAGCTTTCATTGATGCATTTCAACGGCCTGTTATGTGGGTGCGAGTAATAAATATAGTTTAAAGTGTTGAAGACATGGGGAGAATGATTTTCATAACCGAGCAGTGTTAAGCTTGTAAAAATTCCTCAATTGGGTGCAAATTTGTCTCGAATGTACTTATGTCCCAGTAAATTATTTTGTTTACATTCTAAACGAGGGCGTGTCTAACGGGTCATGCATCGCGCTTTTGTGGATCGACCTTTTTCTAACAAAACGAGACAATCTTACACCGGCAGTTCCCAGGGACCCAAGTCCTGAAAGTATTCAGACATATGCGGACGATTTATTAGTAGTCTTGCAGCGCGGTGCCTCGGGGTTGCATTCTGAGTTGTCACAAACAAGATTGTCTGTCCGCCCTGGTCATAACACGTAAGTTCGATTTTCCCAGTGATCATGTTTGCGGGACATACGAACCAGGCTCGTGCAATCAAAAGGGTCATTGTTCGGGCTTGCTTCTCCTACGTATTGAAATAGTCCTGCTGTCACACAGTAGGCGCCAGCTTTCAGGCATAGGTCACTCGCCGGTTTCACTACAGATTGGCTGAGAAAATCCGCAAAAAAAGGAAAGGAGGGTTTCCTGGGCATACATTGTAGCGCGTGCGGCTGGACCCCTGGGTTTGCTACACAACACACGTGATTTTATCCTACCCGGACGACCGCACCTGCATGATTGTTGAAGCAGCTGGCATGGCATGTGGAGAATGCCCACGCATTCGAAGACATCATTAGCCTAATCCAAACGAGAGCTGCCATTCTTCGAAGACGCGAGCACGAACGGTGGGTGATGAGGGATCATTTCTCTAAGTACCGTCTCGCATTCCTTGCGTCTCCTCCTCCTTTTTTTCTCTATTCCAGTAAAACACCTTGTCCGTGTAGCCGCACGTTCGAAAATACGCTTGGAATGCAATTTTCGAACAATGATGAGGATACAATAATAGCGAGCTTGTGCAGAAATACGAGGCATGGATCGAAAATAAGAAGTCGGACACAGTGTCGCTGACAAAGTACTGCAGGGAAGCGCCCTTCCATTGCAAGTAGCAAGGTAAGGAGGCATGAAGATAGCCCTAGCTCTACCTTAACTTGAGGGAGCACCAAGGAGGGCCTCAGTGAGGGAACCTTAGTAAGGAGCATTCCAGAATACGTGATAAGGCGTCCTCAAGCATTTAAGGCCCCCTCACTGAGGTAAGGAGCGTTTCAGAATACGGGCCTCAGTCCTCACATTTACACCTTACCGGGCAACCGTTAGTCCCCACATATCACGTCAATGGACTAACATTTAGTCCTCACATTTACACCCTAGCGGGCAGGGCTGGGCAAAGATACTTTGAAATTGTATCGCGATACGATACAAGATACTCGGGCGAGAAGTAATGGAGATACAGATACAAGATACTTCCGGAATGAATGTATCCGATACGATACTTCCCAATTGTATCTTAAGATACTTCGATACATTTGTAAATTTGCTATTATAGATCCATAAAAGTAAGCAGCAAATGCCTATGTACAGAAGTGTTTAATGATAATGTTTTCATTGCGACCAACTTTGTTTATTTTTGAGAAAATATCTCTTTAAATCTCGAAAGTTCTGTCTTTCTTACTGAATGTGCATTAGTTTCCTTCCGAAACAAGTTATTGGAACATGTTTACTTGACAGCTCTTTATAAGCTGCCCTATCAGTGGTTTTTGCTTGAGTCTTCTGGAAATTATGGGTGTCGCTGCTCTACATGGCGACGAGCTAACGTGTTGCCGTCTAATTGCAAGAACTTCAATAAGAAGCCCGGTCACACACCTTACTTTAATAAGAAGCCTCTGCATCATGGCACAAATACCGGTGCAGAGTCTTACCTTGTGCGTAAGAGTAGTTAGAACTTTCGTAATAACCACATCACCCGACAGCTGCAACGCAGCAACAACGCTGGCAGCGATATTTATTGAAAAGCATCATGTGTAAAAGATAACTATCGAGTCAGCGCATATGATTCGCTGAGGATATAAAACTGCAATGATTTTTTTCATACTCTACTTATCTGCTTACGTAAAGCGTTCGTTAGCAACATGTTCACTAACGTGCAATCTTTTTGCCATTTCCTCTCCGATAGCACTTGTGCCGTCCAGAAACTACCCAGATTTATTGTACCTGGCAAAAAACGTCGCGGATGTCACTGCTATTCACACTATTGCATCTTTTAGCCCTGCTTACCGGCTTATTTAGCGCTAAAAAAAAACTTTACGGTGACCTAAAAAAGGAAAACGAACATACCTAAGGGAAATAGCAAGGTGGCTCGGAATATAAACAAAACGACCGTGAATGAGTATATAGGGTGTTTCAAGTAAAGAGAACCAAATACTTAAAAAAAGCATTTAACCGCGATTGAATGAAACCAATAGCATATGGTTTACCGTCATGTGGCGTCAGTTATAGTATTTTTATATTGAGCTTAATTGGTTATTTACCTAAGGTCAATTATGCGACATCTTTTTTAACCTTCACTTTAGGGCCCACTGCGTTCCGTCACATCGCAGAGCACGTTTAAAGACGACCGAACCAATTCTTTTTTGTAGATGTTCATGCTGCTTCGTGAGTACTTTCTGGCTTTTAAAGAAAGCGCACGAAATATGAAATAAAACCACGTGACTGCGGTCGTGCGCTATCGCACTGCAGCGCTCTTAAACGCGCATCGAGCGAAACAACCGGGACGCGGACCGTCAGCCTGTATCGCTCCTCAGGGACGATGGTGTTTCTTTGCCGTGTGTGGCGGTCAGAAATATTGACGCGCTGTGGAGCCGATGCCTGAAGTCACGGCCGCTCATTTCAACGAGGTCCACGTGCCTTTGGTTTCGCTCGAAGCACGCCTGAGAGCGCTGCAGCACAATAGTAGTCCTTTCTCCCCCTTTCTTTAAACACCGAAATAATCACTATGTAGCACGTAAGTTTCCACAAAAAATCAGATCGGTCATTTTGGAATGCCCTCTACAACGTATACAACGAAACGCACTTGGCCCTAAAGCGAATAACATAAATGTTACATAATTCATATTAGTTAGGAATTAAGCACAATATAAACACGAGAGCCACATGGCAGTAAATCCCAACGTTGGTTTTATTCAGTTGAGGTGAACCACTTCTTTGTAAATATTTGGTTCCAGTGAGGCGAAATATCCTTTATCAACACGATACAGGCGGTACGCCGAAAGCTATGAAAATAAAGCATGCTGTATCGCCAACTTAGGTGTTAAGATCAGACAATAGAAAACTCAGTGTCTACGAAAAAATACCATAAAAGGTCTCGTTGGTACGCTCATGAAAAAAAGAACTGAGCTCTTCGTACTGTTTCTCACATCCACATCCTAACATTTTTAAGACTTTTTCTTATACTTTCCATTGTTATAATGCAAACTGAATTTCGCAGTTTCATTAAACCGTAAGCAGAATTTATCTTACTGTATACTCTAGGCACGCTCAGATTACTTTACCTTTGTTCTCAGCATCACCTTAACATAACAGTAAACTCACATGGAATGGAGATGTTTAAATAGTAGCAATAACCGAGAAAATTAAAAGAAAAATAAGAATAAAGCAGAGAAGGAGTTTAGGATCAGGTTACGAAAGGCATATTACAATAAACATACGAGCAAACACTATACAGAGTCTATATAGGAAATGTGTAGGATGCAAACGGAGGAGATCAAAGAGAGCACTTGTGCAATTGGAATTAAGCTATCATTAAAAATACTTCTTGAATGATTTAGGACGACGAACAAATATAAAGTACGCCAAAATATCTTCTGTTACGTAAATGCTTGTTCTATTGCATCTAGCATGGACACCGTGATGCGAGAGTTGTTACTATAAATTGCATACAAGTCAATCTCATCGTGTGTAAGTCAAGCTTACACTCACCAGATCTTTGAAATCGCTGGGCGAAAGCCGCGAGACGCTAAGCAACCCCATTCTTGCATACTTGAGACTTTACAACGAAGCACCATGCAACGCAAACTTCGATAACGACAACAAAGCGGCATCGGAATTTGAGCGAAGGACGCCGCACGCATTGGAGCACGCAGCACAGTACCGTTGTTAGAAACAAGGTTCATGGCACCGACAGAGCTAAAAAGAAAGAAAACATAAAAAAATTAAAGGTCGGCTGCACGTCGCCGTTCGCACGCTTGTTTTTGTTAAGATTGCTCGAGCGCCATCACGTGGCTTTTCTCCACAAATAGGGACGCGTATAGACCTAATCAATAGTGCTCACTGGAAAACTCTGGCGGAATGACAAAAGAATGTCACTCTTGCGTTAGTTTTATTGAGGAGGCTTAGTGGCAGGAGTATCAGCTTGAGAAGCAGAGTCCAGCCGACGTTTATTGTTTCGCGTGGTGGCGTTTCTGCAGCAGTATCTGTATCTTAAGATACACGATACATTATTGAATGTATCGGAAATACTGATACAGATACTCGTTTTGCGACACGTATCGCGATACATATACAAGATACCCTATGAGTATCTAAGATAGTATCGAAGATACATGTATCTTCGATACTGCATGCCCAGCCCTGCTAGCGGGCAACCGTTAGTCCCCTTAGTTGCACCTCGCCGGACGAACGGTCGGTCCACTCAAATACTCTACTCAGATGAACTTTTTATCCCCAGTTTAAATGATACGTTAATCCCCAGGATGATTTTCGACAGTTACTCTCCGCAAGGCTTAATACCTTTTTCGCGTCTTTTTCTCCGCAGTGAGCAACAAATCGTGCGGAAAAAAACACACGAAAAAAATATTCAGTCATGCGTGTTTCACTGCTTTCGCAGTCAATGCAACAACGTCAGACAAAAGTGAGACAATGAACTGTTTTATTTTTTCTATATACATATAAAATTTTCTGCATTCTTTCGGTGAATTCACTGTGAAACGTCAAATACAGGTCCAGCCGCGTTGTCAATCTCGTACAGCATCTTTGTGAAGCTGCTCCAACGGGAGCGATAGATAACTGTCACTGCACACACCAGCGCACACAGCACGTTGTGGAAAACCGCTGCACAAAAAGATGGCGAATAGTTAGTCACACGTGAGAGTGAGTACGAAGATGCACGCACATGGCAAATACGTACAAGGTGAAATAAGAAGAGACGTCTAAAATATGGCATGCAAATAATTTCACCGTGATGTCGTACATCATCAAAGACGCATTTCGAGCCACATACAGGGGTGGAACAGGGTGCATGGATTTAGGAGCAGTCCTGGGAGCAGGCAAAAATGCCTTTTGTAGCAGACTTGGAGCATCGAGAAAGACATTTTGGAGCAGGCTTGGAACAGCCAGAAAGGCGTTTTCGAGCAAGTTTGGAGCACTGAGAGAACGTTCAGAGCATTGTAGCCCCGTTTTACAGCACTTGTGAAGCAACATTTGTCCAATGCTGCATTTTTCAAACACTAAGCTAAAGTGTGCAAAAGTCTTACTGTTGCGATAGCACTTGTACACTCTCGACGGGTTCTTGCCGTCGCCGTTGCCGTCTTGTCCCGTATAAAGTCCAAATTCACCCCCGCGCATCGTTGGGTGCATTGCAAGTTCGAAAACATTTCCCACATTTGCCGCGCATAATTGCTCTTGGTTTAAAGCATACTACCCATTACATAGTATGCACTAAGTGATTGAAGTAGGCACTAGGGGACGGGATATCGCTATCGCGTTCAACTCTTAAAGGCGAAGCTTAAGGGTCCCCCCAATTTTTTTGCTGCTGCAACAGGTGAAAGTTAAATAAACGGGAAAGGATGTGCACCTGTGCGGCGAAAAAGCAGTGTGTACGTAATTATTCACCGATATACGGAAAAAATATTTCCTTTTCTTCCTTAAAAAAGGCCATTTAGTCCGTATTTCACAGGTACTCTCGATCCCAGACTTGCGAAACACGCGCCTAACCTTACTGAAGCGGCCCTTAGCAAAGGAAGGTAGAAGCAAGCTTTCAGAATATGCTGGCTCCCTGAAGGGGCTCCTTAAGATAAGGATGCAAGAAGGGCTCCTCACGTAAGGTAAGGAAATGGTCTGAGGTAAGGAGCGTTTCAGAATACGGCCTGAATGTTAGTCCCTAACTGTTAGACCCGGTGCCGTTAGTCCTTAAAGGGACTAATGGTTGTGGCAGCCCCATTAGTCTCCAAAGGGACGAACCCTTTTGCCTTAGAGTGCAGCAACTGACACCACGGCGCACACTCAACACTTTCTAGACTGACTTACGGTACTACATTATAAAATTGACTTCAACACGATAAGTTCTTCGTTCACTCACTGTCCGCCACGGTATCGCCGCGTGCTTATATGGGGTTGCACCCGGGTTCGGGAATCTACATTACCCTTCCGCTCATAGCAAAGCGAAGGCTTGGGGAAAAGGTGAGAAACTTGCCGTTCCTCCTTCAGCGGTGGCGAATGCGTCAGTGATAGCAGCCTTGGCTGCTCGAATGCTCTCGACATTGTGCGGGCACTTGGCTATCTTGGCGTGCACCATCTCCGAGGGCGCGAGGAGGCCCCCGCTTACGGCGCTTTTTGATACTTCTCTTTTTCGACGTTGAGGCTAATGGTTGGCGCAGTGTTTACTCACTGCCGTTTGAAGGCTTCGGCGTCACGCTTGACTAAGCGCTCGGTTGTGAGAGTTCGCAAACCTGCCTGGTATTTATCGCACTTTCTCCTACTCGCACTAATTTTGGTTGGCGGAGCTGATCTCGGCGTATGGGAGCGGTCGAGTGCAGCATCATGACCCTGACGAGCACCGACAGTGAGCGCGTCGGTAGACTTAACGCAACGGAAGCATTCGCCGCGTAATTCTAGAAAACTCTAGGGTCGGGGCCCTGCTCCGTAAGCGATGATTCGGATCACTGATGTGCGAGCTTTGCCTTTCCCGTCGTGTTACCGTGTGACGCCTCGTCGCCAGAGCAGTGAAGCTTCCACAAGCAACAACTGGCATATTGCTTGGAGGGCGATCGCAACGAGAAACGAGAGGCGCACAATTTCATTGTCTACTCACCGGTGTAGAAATACATCGCGAGTGCACTGTTCCAAACAAAAATAGCGTCAGTCAGATTTCTGTTTTTCGCATTGCGGCCTTACCACACCATGTCACGCATTCTGGTGCGCAACAACATCCTTTTAACATCTATGCTTCACAGGGCTTATGCGCGACTTTATGTTAAGATTAGCAGAACCATGCAGCAATATTTTTGCGTGCTGCAGCGAGTCGCATTACCGTCGACACTTAGTCTGGTGCCTCCTGATGCGCCCGCTAAGTGGTGAGTGCTTATTCGAAGTGTGCCAATATAATAGCACCGCACCCGAACTAACTTCTTGCCATTCTAACTTCTTCCCATTCCTGTTTCTTCTTACCAGACGAATGGAAAACTTTTCTTAACAAGTACACCAATAACACGTACACGATTGACGACAAAGTTATCTGTTCACCTGCCATATATCTGGGTACAATGATCGCGAAACTTTTTGAGAGCAAGTCGGTTGGCAAGGAAGGCCTGCAATACCTGGTCGCCTGGACAATCTACAGGCAGCTGTTCGAATTCACAAATGCAATCTGGTTTCTGAGAGGCAGGAGTGCGAGCCACGCTTGGTACGAACACGTCAAGAAGGTCATGAAGCTGGCGATCACTAGTCATTACTTCCAGTCAGGTATGTCTATGTACATCAGTGGTAACATTTCGCAGATTTTTCTTTCGAGCCACTGTGCTGAGAGTCTCTTTGAAAGGCAGGTTCTAAACAGAGGTTTCAGCCTTAGGGCGACATATAGCTTTCCTTAAGAGTGTTATCCGCGGTATGCCCACGAAAACGCTTTCCAAAAAGTTCAGCCTTAAAAATAGTTCCATTGTTGCTCAATGTTGAAGCACGTGCATCTTGCAACTTTTAATAATGCTGGCTTTTGACTCGCACCAAAACCTTACCGGTGAGAAAAACTGTTTTTTAAAGACGATAGTCTTTCTTGGGATACTTAAACGCAAAAATTTTGGTCTGTCTGTCTGTCTATCTGTCTGTCTGTCCGTGACCCGATTCAGCTGGCTACAGGGCCAAAGTTTACCTAATTTCTGAACGCCCAGCCATCTTGAACTGGTATTTGCTTTCATACTTGTGAACATATTCGATGAAAAAAGCAAATACTACCAATACCTGAGGCGCAACATTAATATGTAAGTGTCACGTCGTGTGTTCTTTTATTAGGAAAACCCGCCAGGCCTGCGCGGAACGCGCAGCACAACTACAGCGAAAGCTGGGAGAGCGGCCCTTTTAGAGCCTTTGGTTCAGCACAAGCTCATGTTTTTCGATGGCGTCCATATGTCGAGCAGCGCCTCCTCTATTTTATCAATGCTAGCCAGATGCGGCCAATTCAACGTAGAATTTGGAGCCGGCACGCTGGCCGACATGCAGTTAATACCTATGTTGGTATTGCAGGTTCTCGTCGCTCTTCGAGCCGCATCGGATTTCGACGCAGTCGGTCGAGGGGCGGTGATCCCTCTATTTTCAAAGGCGCCTGCGGAAACGACATCGCGCCATTTGGCTGCAAGGGACTGCCTCGGTGAATCGCCAGCCATCTTCGACGACGGGAACGCCAGCGATACCATCGGCATCGAAAGTGATATGGCAGAGACTTACCAGTATCAAGGACCACGTGACCATGCCTTCGTGGGATTTGAAGCCGGCACGCTGGCCGACATGCAGTTAATACCTATGTTGGTATTGCAGGTTAGTGAACACTGCTCTTTTCATGTACAGTGGTCAACTGTCATATCTATAACGACGGAGCGTCGTGCTCCGAACTGCACGAGCGACATCTACAGTTGAAAACGGGGCACCTCTGAGCATGCGCAGCCCCACTGATGCGACTACCTTGCATTTTCGATCGCTGGTTATCACCGCGAATGCAACAACTGCTTTGGCCGTTGGAATCGCTGTCAACAGTTTATCACAAAAACAAAACAAAAAAAAAAGAAGAAAAAAAAGGAAACGAAGCGAAGCGAACCGTTGTCAGCGCGCGATGAAAGCGCGATATCCATTGTCCGGCGCATTGTCGGTATGATATGATACCTGCGAACCGAGAATAAGTGCGCAGTATAAAACACGCCGATCCGGTGATTGCACTCTCTCTTTTTTTTAGGTGCTAGACGGTTGACAGCGCTTCTGACGGCGAAATCAGTTGTCGCGGCCGCGGCGATAACAAGGACGGAAATTACATGGCGAGCGCATCAGTGACACTGCGCATGCTCTGATGTGGCCCGTTCCAAGCTGTAGATGTCGCTCATGCAGTTCCGAGCACGACGCTCCGGCGTTATAGACATGAGAGTTGACCACTGTACGTAGGTTACTTTGTGCATTGCCGGCTCCTCCCACGACGACATGCTCTGCTTGTAGTTGTAGCAAACGAGTGAAAGAACGTGCTCGCCATAGAAGGCTCCGTTTGTTTACTAATCAAGTACTGTATCTGATTCTATTATTGTTGCTTTCCGGTGACGTAGAGATGAATCCTGGCCCCCGCAGTGAAACTGAACTAGACTTGCTCAAGAGTTTGCAGGCAGGTCAGAACAGCATCATGAAGAAGCTGGATACTATCCAGGAAAAACTAGCAAAACATGAAGCTATGCTGTCTGATATAAATGCTAAATTGGGTAGAGCTGAAGGACAGATTGGAATTCTCAATGAGACAGTAGAACAGCATGGAAATATGGTCGAACAGCTCGAAAGGAAAGTTGAAGAACTGCAAACGAAAAATGCTGACCTTGAAAATAGAAGCCGAAGGGCCAATCTGGTCTTTTATGGCGTTAAAGATGACATGGGAGAAACGTGGGAGCGGTCTAGAAACTGATTAAGGGCATCTGTCTAAGTCGTCTGGCAATAGAATTGACGTCTGTGCAAAGAGCACATCGTATCGGCCAATTCAACAAGAAGTACAACCGGCCAATTGTTGTTAATTTTTCCTCCGATAAGGAAAAAAATGGAAGTCCTTAAAAACGCTAAGAAATTCAAAGGGTCTGATTACAGTGTGGATCAGGACTATGCACCTGAAACACGAGAAGTGCGAAAACGGAACTAGCAGACGGCAGTGGTAAGGTTAAGCTAAGTTTTGACAAGCTTATTGTTGATGGTAAGGCCTTCACGTGGGATAAAGCCAAAAAGAAGGTAGTTCCAGCTCTAAAAAAAAAAGTGACACCCTGCTCGTAAGACTACATCACCTTCACGCAACCTAACAGCTGTTGTTGTAAACTGCAGAAGTATTGTGAATAAAATAGATGAATTCGCGGGCTTAATTCATTCGACGAAGGCTGAAATAGTGTTTGGAACAGAATCGTGGTTGATACCGTCAATCAGTGATAGCGAGGTGTTTCCTAGCCACTTCAACGTTTATCGAAACGATAGGGCAAGAACGGGTGGAGGGGTGTTTTAGTTAGTTCACTCTTCGTTACGGTCATCTCAACTTGATATCGGGCGCGATGACGTAGAATGTGTCTGGTGCACGGTTACCCTTACTGATAATACGAAATTTATTGCCGGAACATTTTATCGACCGCCAAATTCTGATCCTGCTACGTTGCAGCAATTGTACGACATAATTTCCGGAACATCAGATCAGTTTATTCTTGCCGGCGATTTCAACCTACCGAATTTGACATGGTCTAATGGAACATGTATCGCCTTGACTGGTTGTCGCGAAAACATCAACATGAAAAACATCGTTGACGAGTTCGGTCTCACCCAATACGTTAGTGTGGCCACAAGAAATAATAATATTTTAGATTTGCTTTTTTGTAACACACCAAATATTGTAGACTCTGTCACATGTATTCCGGGTATCAGTGACCATCTAGCTGTTGTAGCAACCATTCAACATGAGATTAAGAGACCCAAGTCCCGTCAATCGAGGAAGGTATATTTTTATGATAAGGGTGATTACTTTACCATTTCTCAGGAATTATTTGATCACTTGACTGTTTTTGATTGTCAAAGCGAGAACGCCGATGTTTTACAACTGTGGTCTCTCTTTAAAGGAAAAGTTATAGAACTAACTGAGAAATACGTGCCGAGTACAAATGCGGTTAAACTTAAAAAGTGCAAGAAGCCATGGGTGACTCCAGCGATTTTTAGATTAATAAGGAAAAGACGACGAGTTTACAAGGCATTTAAAAGAACCCAGAGTAGCTATCAGTACAACAGGTTAGTCGAGATAACCGATGAATATAAATCTAAAGTTCTTAGCGCGAAGGATCAATATTTTAGTCGACTAAACGAAAACATAAAAACGAATCCAAAGCTTTTTTGGAGTTACGTAAGAAACTGTGGAGCTGATTCAACCGGAGTAAACGAAATTGTCCATGATAATCAGATCTTGTCCAGTGATATTGATAAGGCATCGTGTCTTAACGATTTCTTTCATTCCGTATTTTTACCTCAAATGGATCTTGAGAAATTATCCACGCTGGCAGAGCCCCCTCTGGGTACTCAACCATTGATGCCACCGGTTGAACTCAGTGTGAGTGGTATCGAATTCCTTTTAAAAAATATAGACGAAACCAAGGCCCCTGGTCCGGATTGTATTTCGCCCCGCGTATTGAAGCGCTGTGCCTGGCCAATAGCATCTTATCTTTATATAATATACAAAAAATCCCTCTCTACTGGAATTCTGCCTGAGGACTGGAAAATGGCCTTTGTGGTTCCCATTCACAAGGGTGGTTCCAAAAAAAGAGGCCAACAATTATAGACCTATCTCATTAACGTCGATTCCTTGCAAAATACTAGAGCATATTTTATATAAAGACATAATGACACACTTAAGTCAACACAAATTATTAGTTGATGATCAACATGGTTTCCGCAGGGGCCTGTCTTGCACAACGCAGTTGATTGAATTCTACCACGATTTAGTGTCCGAGGTAGATGATAACGGACAAACGGATTGCGTTTTTTTAGATTTCAGAAAGGCGTTTGACACCGTGTGCCATCCCTTGCTTCTTCGTAAACTTGAAATGGCAAGTATTAATAAAAAAGTACTGAATTGGATCGCCAGTTATTTATCAAGGCGTCGACAATGTGTCATTCTCAATGGTACTACTTCGTCTACGGTGGAGGTAACATCAGGTGTCCCTCAGGGGTCGGTTTTAGGGCCGCTATGTTTTTAGTTTACATTAATGATATTCCTGATGGTATTTCTTCTAGAGTACGTTTATTCGCGGATGACTCCGTCGTGTATAGAAAAATAAGAAATGAACAGGATCGCATTGAACTGCAGGCTGACCTTACCCGAATTGTGCAATGGTGTAAGAAGTGGAAAATGCAACTTAACGTGAAAAAATGTGTCTTTTACTAAAAAAAAAGAAAAAGGATGAAACGCGTTACTTCTTGAATGGTGACGTCATTGTTAATCAGTCCATGTATAAATACTTAGGTGTAATCCTTACGAGCGACTGTTCTTGGAATGCGCATGTGCACGCCGTGGTCGCAAAAGCCGCCAAAGCACTCAATTTCATTCAACGAAATCTCAGACGGACATCCGGACGGACGGACATCCGGATGGACGGACGGACACCGGACGGACGGACGGACGGACGGACGCCGGACGGACGGACAGACGGACATCCGGACGGACGTGAGCATGAGACATTAAAAAGCTTTCGCCTTAATATTACGTGCTCCTCCAACGACCGGCATATCCACCGTATTACAGCCCTCACCACGATCGCTCAAACTTCTTCGTGCCATTGAGCTTGCTTTCACATCGTGCAATACATAATACCGGTGCCGCACGGAATCTTTTGATTATGATCAGGGCAAACGCACATTGAGTTTTAACTTGGACGCTAGCCAAATGGCGATTAAAAGTGGCCATGCAGCTGCACCTCCGACGATGTCGTGATCAAACCTGCAATCAAATGTGTCGTGTCAGCCTCGTTGGGTCCATGCTCTGCATTGCATTGTCCCTACCCGTGCAAGAAAAAAAAGAATGATAATGACTGGAGGAAACATACAGCCGCTCAGCGCGAAAAAGAAAAAAATTAGGAAAGAAAAGACAAAAATGACGCCATGGAAACAAACAATACCAGCAAAAAGAAAAAATTGAAGGACACTTTGTGTATTCCAAAGTGTGTTTGGCGAAAAGCGTGTGGCCATTCCACTGACCGAAAGACGGACGGAAAAACCTAGGGGACGGACAGACGGACGGACGGACATCCGGACGGACAGACGGACATCCGGACGGACAGACGGACATCCGGACATCCGGACGGACATCCAAACGGACGGACGGACGGACATCCAAACGGACGGACGGACGGACGGACATCCGGACGGACATCCGGACGGACAGACGCACATCCGGACGGTTGGACGGACGGACATCCGGACGGACGGACATCCAGACGGACGGACGGACAGACGGACATCCGGACGGACGGACATCCAAACGGACGGACGGAGGGACATCCGGACGGACGGACAGACGTACGGACGGACCCGGACATCGAAACGAACGGACGGACGGACATCCGGACGGACACCGGACGGACGGACAGACGGACATCAGACGGACGGACATCCGGACGGACGGACAGACATCCAAACGGGTGGACGGACGGACATCCGGACGGACAGACGGACGGACGGACCGACGGACATCCGGACGGACGGACAACCGGACGGACGGACGGATAGACGGACATCCGGACGGACGGACGCCGGACGGACGGACACTGGACGACGGACGCCGGACGGACGGACACCGGACGGACGGACACCGGACGGACGCACACCGGACGCCGGACGGACGTGAGCATGAGACATTAAATGCTTTCGCCTTAAAAGTGGCTCCGCCCCGTAACTGAGTGCATGTCCAGAAAGGGAGACCCTTACAGAGTGCTCAGACATATCAGACATAATCACCAGCAATAGCATCTACAAAGTGAGCAGCTGCGTAGGTCAGCATGTTGGCATTATGGATACGTAGCGAGGGGTTTAAAGGCTCAACTATTACAAAGAGTTCACACATACTGGATAACCATCATCAGCAAAAAAAAAATGCGCCCACCTCCCCGAAGGAAATCGTGAGGAAATGCGAATGCATTTCGCGCGCGCTTCACTCCATTTATATATGGTGGTTGTGGTTCGAAGAAGGAAAAAGGCGCCTGATTTCTGCAGCCGGTCGGGAGCAAGGCGCAGCGCCTTTTTTTTTTTGCTTTTTCTTGTTTTTTTTAATTTATTTAGTTATTTTTTAATTTTTTTTTCATATATCGCTCCGCCGAGCTCCGCCGCAGTCCGCTTTTAGTTAACGCGCACGCTGCGAATTTTTTTATTGTTCAACAACGCACAGGAGAAATCTCCCACCGGCACCACCTTGGAGGTCAAGATTCATTGCCATATATACGAGGTGGCCAGTGAACGGTTGTGCAGCGCGAGCAGTCGGTTTTTTCAACCAAGAAACTCGCTAGCAGACGCTGCCTGTGTCGGCGTCGCGAGGCGAGAGAGGGAGAGGGGGAGCGTAGGAGAGGAGAGAGAGAGGGGGGGGCGCGCATGCGCAGTGGGAGTGTGGACGCTGCGGGCAGAGATGCCTAGAGAAGAGAGGGGGGGAGCGTAGGAGAGGAGAAGAGAGGTGGGACGCGCATGCGCAGTGGGAGTGTGGATGGCGCGGGCAGGGATGCCTAGATGAGGGGGGAGCGTAGCAGGGGAGAGAGGAGGGGAGGCGCATGCGCAGTGAGGGTGTGGTTGCCGCGGGGAGGGATGCCTAGAGGAGAGAGAGGGAAAGAGGAGGTTTTTTATTTTTATATTTTTTGAAAGGGTTTGCGCATGCGCAGTAAGGGTGGTCACGCCGCACACCACCACCACCGGATTAAGCTTCGCCATAAGATGCTTCACATCTAACACCTGCCGGCGCGCACACCTCCTCAACCTATCCCCCTCCTCCCCTCCTCCGCGGACAACGCCGCACAACGCCAACGCCGGATGCCTGACATAGCCTGACTATGAAATGCATTCGCATTTAAAACGTCAGTTAAGTCAGCAGCTGTGTAGGTTCACGTGTTGCCTTACAGATGCATAGTGGGCACTTCTCTGATTTGCATAAGAATTGTGGCTAGAAGGCATTCTACAAATGTACTTGCAGTAGGGACTCTAGGATAGTTTGAAATGGCGAACGTTATGCGCACAGAAGTTCCTCTCCCCTTGAGGCACGGCCAAGGTGTCCAATGAGAAGTGAAGCCATGCTAGTGATTGAAGAGGCAATGTGAACGGGGCCTCATTACGGTATCTCGTTCTACTCTTGGAAGCGAAGCTCAAGCGACCTCCATGTTTTTCAGATGACAATAATATTTCATACATCGCTCAGTGCATTTACACCACATCTCGTGTTGAGGCTAGGTAAATAAATTGTCTGCATAGCTAGCCACTCAAGTGGGGAGAGAAAAAAGATTAGTTTTATTTCAGCGCTGCAGGATGTCTGGGGAATTAGGGTGGTTTGGAAAGGTTGTCGCCTATGACTGAGTTCTGTTTCAAGTACGGTCAGTTTGTGTTGCAATGAGCTTGTCGCCCACTGTTACCGCAAGGCACAGACGCTTAGATCAATGAGCTCAGCAGGTGTATTGGCGCTGGCAGCCAAAGACGAGAAAAATAAAAGGGAAGCTCGTGTTCGAGGCGCGAGCTCGGCATGAGCAGTTGCATTCAAGCAGTCGGCATCGCTGGTTGTGTTCTAACCGCGCGCTCTACTGCGACTCCGATATTTCCGACTAGCTCAAGGGCCGTTGTAAGGCAGGCAGGCAGGCAGGCAGGCAGGCAGGCAGGCAGGCAGGCAGGCAGGCAGGCAGGCAAAGAACTTTATTAGTATCTGGAGGCGGCGCTCGACCCTCCTTAGGGGGTGACACCGGTGGGCCGCTCCCCACGATGGGACAGGGAGGTTAAACTCCACGGCCATGTCGCTGCGCCCTCTGGATGGCCCTAAGCTGGTCTCCTTTGTCGTGGCTTGTGAAGAGATATATCCAGTGTGCCTCCATAGAGGGAGACTCGCTGCCCTCGCGCAATGCACGGGGCATTGCCACAGCATGTGTTGTAGAGTACATTTGGGGTGACTACAGCGCGGGCACCCCGGATCTATGCCATCCATGTATTTCGAAGCTCCAATATAATATTTCAGCCATATTTATCTCGTTTATTCAGCCACTTTTCATAGGTGTGGGGCTTTTTTGATAGTGCTTTAAGCATTGGTAAAGATGCCGGTTGACTAAATAATGAAACCAACAGACAGTGAAGCCAAGGAACGTATTGGTATTGAGTATTTAATACCCTATAAAGCGGACGGGAAAGTGACCACTGCCATAGCTCAATTGGCTGAGCATCAGACGTGTTAATTGGAAGGTTGTAGGTTCGGTGTTTACTGATGGCAAAAATTGCTTTTCTGTCCTCTTTAATTCCTTTCCATTTAGGTTATAATTCCCCGCAGGGGCGTCTGCGCAAGCAGGCGTTTGGTGTGTGGCGACACCACGGACCCGAGCTAACGGGAGGGGTTCAACCCCCTCTCCCACGCCTCGCCGTGCGTGGCTGAGCCGTGTCCTGGGAAAAGGGGATCCGGGGGCTGAGCCGACGCCGGGTGTTTGGACCTTTAAGGCCCCCCCCGGCAGAGGCAACACATCCCTTGGCCCCGGCTTCACATAGACGGCACCCCCTGGGCTGACCCACCCAGGGGAAATCGGCAGTCGCCTTTTCCTGTCTCCTTCTCTCCCTACATCTTTGTCTTTCTCTTTCACTTTCAATCTTTCCTGTCTTCTCACTTCTTTTTACTTCCACATTTCTCGGCGGCAAGGGTTAACCTGGTGTCGATATCCAACCTTGGGTAAACATATTAGGTTATAGCGGCCATGTACAGCTGGCGCTTACGTTTCCCCTCCGCGTCTCGTAGCGTCCCCTCGTTGGGCTCGGAGGTGGGCAGGTTGGCATGGCTGCCGAATAAGAAACATTATTCATGAAATCTCCTACCCCCCTTCCGAAATGATCGCCCCTCGAAGAGGTGGCGCACCGATGCCATTTTCGAACTGCTCCCGACGAAGAAAGACAACTTCCCCAAATATCATGTAATTCATTCCGACAGTACAGAAAAGAAGGCCAGAAACATCTCACCCTTGCTAGTATCCAAGTGCCTCATGGAAACACTGGGCGCAGGCTACAAAGCCACCAAAACCGCCAGTGGTGACCTACTCCTTGAACTCAAAGACAATCTACAGTACCAAAGACTACATAACTTGACAGCTTTTGGTGATCAGCCCATCACCATCACACCACACCGTACACTGAACACTGTGAAGGGTGTCGTGTCAGACGGCGACCTGATGGATCTTTCCGATGAAGAACTCTTGGCAGGATGGAAAGACGAGAATGTTATCCATGTGCAGCGCATTACACTAAGAAGAGACAACAAAGAAATCCCTACGAAACACCTCATACTCACTTTCGGATCTACAACACTTCCCACAGAAATAGTAACAGGTTACCTTAAACTGTCAGTCAGACCATACATTCCCAACCCGCGGCGCTGCTTCAAGTGCCAGCGGTTTGGCCATGGTTCTCAGAGCTGCCGAGAGCAGCTTACATGCGCTAAATGCGGCAGCACAGGACATTCCGCAGACGATGAATGTAATTCACCAGTCCACTGCACCAACTGTGATGGTGATCATCCCGCATATTCCAGATCATGCGTGGCCTGGAAGAGGGAGAAAGAAATAATAACGACAAAGATCAAACTGAACATCAGCTTCCGTGAAGCGAGGCAGCGTGTCTCCCCGCATTTTGCAGGGAACACGTACGCCGAAGTGGTGCGAGGGGGGTCAGCACCACTACGGACTCCGGCGATGCCCCGGACCACGCATGGCGTGCCGGGAGGCAAACGCCACCTGCCCCCATGGTGGGAGCAGCCTCGGCTGCCCCGCCTTCCCCGAAATCGGCCCCAGCGAAGGCCCCTGCGAACCCTGGCAGCAGCCAGGGCAGCACACAAACCAAAGAGGTCCCCTCGACCTCTGGTCTGGTGGGGTCGAAGGCTTCGTCCGCCGTGACGAAGCCTACCCTTCGCAAACCCCGCTCGGTAGCTGACTGTCCATCGCCTCGGCAGACGCGATGGACATTTCTATTCCACCGGCGCAGTCTGCGCCTAAGGAGCGGCGAGATCCTCCCGACCGCTCCAAAAAAGACAAAGGCCTATTACAGGGCTTAACAAAAGCTCTGTAAAATAAATCACTTTCTCCTTTTTGCTACACACAGCACAGACACACATTCAAAATGGACAACATATTACAGTGGAACGCTAGAGGACTCTTTACACAATCTCGACGACATACAAGAACTCCTTAGCAAAATTCGTCCAAAGGTGCTGTGTGTACAGGAGACACACTTAAACCCTAAACACACAAATTTCCTACGCCAGTATGTCGTTTTTCGCAAAGACCGCCAGGATGCCCCTCGCATCATCGGGCGGTGTTGCAATTATACTCGATAGAAACGTAACATGCCAGCACCTTCCACTCGCAACGGCACTGGAGGCAGTGGCCGTGAGAGCTATAATTGCAAACAAACTCATTACGATATGCTCAATATACATACCCCCACACTACCAGCTACACAAACATGAATTTCAGTCTTTTATTGATGAGTTGCCCGAGCCTTACCTTGTTCTCGGTGATTTTAATGCTCATAGCAGCCTGTGGGGCGGCTCTCGCACCAATGCGCGAGGCCGCCTCATTGAGAATTCCCTGTTTTCTACGGGCGCATGTTTACTGAACAAAAAAAGAACCCACGTTTTTTAGCCTCGCAAATAAATCGTACTCATCCATCGATCTCAGCATCATCTCTCCATCTATTTTACTTTGATTTTAACTGGGAAGTGGTTAAAAACCCTTATGGGAGTGACCACTTCCCAATACTCCTCCAAACACAAAGACGGAACGAATCTCCACCCCAGGCTCCTCGGTGGAAGCTTGAGAGCGCTGACTGGGAGGAGTTCCTCAAACTTACGACAATCTCGTGGATGGACATGTCTTCTTTAAGCATTGACGCTGCCGTAGAGTATTTTACCGCTTTTATAATCAACAATGCTCTTAAATGTATACCAGAAACAAGTAAGATGACAGGCAAACGTCGTGTTCCCTGGTGGAACGACGAATGTCGCAAGGCTCGCAGAGAACAGAATAAGGGCTGGGGGCTTCGTCGAGACTCTCCTACAGCAGAAAATCTTATAAATTTTAAAGAAATCAATCACAAGGGCGCAGAACGCGCCGGCAAGCTAGAAGAGAAAGCTGGCAGAAGTTCATATCAGGTATAAATTCTTACAGAGATGAGGCGAAAGTATGGAACAGTGTGAGGAAAGTACAAGGCCAACCAGGCTATTCGGTGCCCTTAGTGGACACCAAGGGCGAGAGCATGGAAGACCAAGCCGACTCTCTGGGAGCATATTTCGAGTACGTATCCAGCTCTACACATTATTCCGAAACCTTCCGAAGATACAAAACAAGAGTGGAACGAGAGAGGCTGGAAAGCAAATCTACAAAAAAATGAAGGATACAATGAACCATTCCGCTTAGCAGAGCTGCAGGCAGCACTGAACTGCTGCAACAATTCCGCCCCAGGGTCCGATCGTGTTGTATACGCTATGTTGAAACACTTATCCCACGAAACACAAAAAACACTGCTTTCCCTTTATAATACAATATGGTTTTCCGGTATCATCCCCACTTCCCTGGAAACAGGCTATCGTGATACCTATTTTGAAAGAAGGAAAAGATCCATCGTCCGTCAGAAGTTACAGGCCCATCGCGCTGACAAGTTGCCTATGCTAAGTCTTTGAAAAAATGATCAACTGCCGGTTAATACACTTCCTTGAAACAAACAAATTATTAGATCCGTACCAGTGCGGATTTCGAGAAGGTCGATCCACAACCGACCACTTAATCCGCATCGAGTCTGAAATTCGTGAAGCATTTGTACATAAACAGTTTTTTTCTCTCAGTATTCCTTGGTATGGAAAAAAGCATACGACACAACATGGCGGTTTGGCATACTGAGAGACCTCTCACACTTAGGTATACGAGGTACGATGTTAAAAATAATTGAAAGTTACCTGTCCAATCGGACATTCCGTGTTCGAGTGGGTAATGTATTATCACGACCATACGTACAGGAGACTGGAGTGCCCCAAGGTGGGGTGCTCAGCTGCACGCTTTTTATTGTCAAGATGAATTCTATGCGTCTGTCCATCCCACACACCATCTTCTACTCATCCTATGTCGATGATATACAGATGGGATTCAGATCCTGTAACCTTGGTATCTGTGAACGACAAGTTCAGTTGGGCCTGAACAAGGTGTCCAGATGGGCCGACGAAAATGGGTTCAGGTTAAGTCCACAAAAGAGCACCTGTGTTCTCTTTTCCAGAAAGAGAGAGGCATCCACCCATGTCCCGAAATTGACTTGCATGGGCAGCGATTACCTGTAGAGGAGGAGCATAAATTTCTAGGCCTAATTTTGGACTCTAAACTAACCTTTATATCACATATCAAGCATATAAAAAACAAGTGTATAAAAACAATGAACATTCTAAAAGTGCTTTCACGCACTTCGTGGGGGAGTGACAAAAAGTGCCTGATCAACCTGTATAAAAGCCTTATACGCACGCGTCTCGATTATGGGGCAATAATCTACCAGTCTGCGACAGCAAGCGCTTTGAAGATGCTTGACCCGGTCTATCGTTTGGGCATTCGCCTTTCTACGGGTGCTTTTCGCACAAGCCCCGTCGAAAGCCTGTACGTCGATTCAAACGAGTGGTCGTTGAACCTACAGAGATCTTACATGTGTAGTGGAGCAGATGCACCAGCGGGTATGCGCCTGTGAAAGAGGACGAGAAAAGACCCGCGCTGTGTTTGCGCGAGAGCCTGTGCCGTCTTTGCCAACAGTGCATTGCTTACCGTACGGTCTTCGTTCGTTACGCCTTCGTGACCCCCAATAAACCTCATCACACATGTCTTTTGTATACTATCTGAAAGCGAACGCAGACAAGGAACACCCTTCACACTCCACCATCAATAATATGTCCAGCTCTCTACTGTTTAACAACCGCCCTTCGTTTCGAGAGCCCTACTCACTTCGCGTGAGGGGCCTCGCTGAGGACATAGGTGTACCACTTCTTGAACACTGTCTAATGGCTCCTGCCGCACCCCTCCCTCCGTGGCAATGGCAGGTCATAGATTGTGATGTATCCTTCGTAGCAGTTACAAAACACGCACCTATTGCACACATCCGCACATACTTTCTGGAACTTCAACACAAATACACTTGTCCTGAATTCTTTACGGATGCCTCAAAGTCTAACACTTCTGTCTCCTACGCTGCCGTCGGCCCATCCTTTTCGGATGCCGGTGCTTTGCATCCTAATACAAGTATATTCACTGCAGAGGCCTACGCGATATTTGCGGCCGTCAAACACATTAAACAATTAAAACTACAAAGTGCAGTAATATACACAGATTCCTTAAGCGTAGTAAAAGACCTCAAAACCCTGAAAAAACACAAAAACCCAGTCCTTGTATCTCTCTACTCACTTCTATGCACAGCCTACTCACTCAAACAGCATGTGGTAGTGTGCTGGGTGCCAGGACACCGCGAGATACAAGGAAACGTGCTGGCAGACCAGCTAGCTGCATCCGTCAACGCAGCCACTGCCAATACATCTATAGCTATCCCGGTAATTGACCTGAAACCTCTCCTGAAACGAAAGATCAGGGCTTATTGGCAGAGCACGTGGGATACGGAGACAGAAAATAAACTCCACGTTGTTAAGCCACAACTTGGTCATTGGCTGCCAGTATCGAAATCACGTCGCACAGAAGTTACACTTACAAGACTAAGGACAGGACACACACACAGCACACACTCATACCTTTTGTCTGGTGGCGATCCACCTTTGTGTGACAGATGTGGAGAACCACTAACCGTGCTTCACATTTTAATACAGTGTAAAGAATTAGACACTCTTAGAAAACAACACTTTCCATCACCCTACCGACAGCACATACCATTTCACCCATCAATGTTCTTCGGTAGGGAACCACTGTTCAAACATGAGTCATTATTTGCACTTTTAAAAGACGTGCGTAGTTTCAATGTGATATATCCAGGCAATCCGTAGCACGACCTCCCAAAAGAGGTCGCTGCTGCGGTGATTACATCAAACAAAGCACGTGCGTCCTGGCCCTTGGACTCAAGGGCGTTGACGAGGCACTCGTGCTGAAACCATATATCTCCATCACAGTATTATTATCATGACCACTCGCCATTCATTCTCAATATACACACCTCACGTCACTCTCATAATTTTAATACTTATGTGTTTTACCCGCCTTAGTGCAGAAATTTTAAGGCCCTTATACAGCCACTTACCATAATCATTGTCCATCTCCACACCTGTCACATTGCCTGGCGCTCTTTGGCCATCAAGTGGCCCTTGCGCCATTAAACACCATACATCATCATCATTAGGTTATAATTAGTAAGCTACAGTTAAAAAACTACAAATAATGTACTTTCTTTGGCTGTGTTGTCTGTTGGTTCATTAGGTTTTTTTATAAGTTGGGCGTCTAACAAAAAAATGAGCCCTTTATCCATTCTCTCCTTTTCGCTCAATAATAGCGAGGTTCTTTTTTATTGCA